>MCJB01050427.1:14746-39931 GCA_002018475.1 Nicotiana obtusifolia
AACTAATTTGATATATCTGCGATAATATGATAAAGCAAATGAAATGTAAGAAGAAAAGTAACAAAACGGTAAACAATGATACAATGTGGAAAAGAACAATCCTCCGTAACGGCATGGTAATTGTATTAGATAGCCAAAGAAGAAGAGTTTTCTAGAGAGAAATCAGATGATCTGCAACTATTGACAAAGAATGCCTCTTATAGGCCTAAATCAGAGTACTAAATAAGGTAAATGACTAATTACAAGATTAATTCCTAGAATCTCGGGATAGAATCCCCCAAATCACGGCATAACGGCTATGACGGTTAAGATAATTACTCCAGGAGGGATATCCGGTGATTGGCAAAATGTGCGGTTCGAGGCCGGTCTTCGATCCTTTAGTATCCCTCGGTCGGTCATATCGATTCGTCCTGTCCCGGCCACTTCGAATATCGAGCCCGACTTCTTGATCTCGGACCGAGTTACTTCGACCTCATACTGCCTTCGTTACGACTTCCTTAGGTTACGCCCGACCCGTTTGCACTTGGTTATAACCGACCCGATTTCATATAAACGTATTTTACCCAATACAACAACAAAAAAGTGTCGTGCGCGTGAGGCTAAGTTCAGTACACATCGAATATCGTGCTGTTGTTGCGGGCTGTGTGCGTGCCTTTAACTTGTCGTGCCTTCTTCATCTCGTGCTTAGCCGGATGTTATGTTGAAGTGGTTACCAATATCAAGAATCTCGCTTCCCACTACCCAAATCCTGACGTGCTGGAACTTGGAACGACAACGCTCCCCTGTGATTATAAATACCGTCTCTAAATCTCCAGTAGAGGGCATCGAAAAACAGTTTCAGCAGCCGAGGCTCTTTAGTGTTCCCCTCTAAAACACTTTATGACAAACACAATTCGATTATCTCCAAGATTGTTAGTCTTATTGTCTTTCAGCCCATCTGAGGCCTGTTATTTTGCTTCGTTTGTAATTTACTGTATTATTGCTAAAGACATAATTAAGTAAATAAATGTATTTTTTCTAACAATTTAAGTCTTCTGATGAGATGGTCACACTTTAACATGGTATCATGCCGGATAGAGGCTTTGAGTTCAAGTTTCGCTGCAAATTTTTAAATGAGATAATCACACAATTCGACAATTGCATATATAGTAGTTATGAACAATTCTAAGAACGGCATAGCAGAAAAAAGACACAATGCAGCAAATTAAGTAATATGGTAAAAGCAAGCACTTGGAAGTTGATAGATATTCTCTAATACACATCGAAGAAAAAGGACCATCTAATCTGACAAATAATAAATTATAGTAATAAATTAGGAAAATCTCAATGGAATAATACAACATGCTTCCAGAAGGAAGAATTATAAATCAAGGACAACAATACCTAAAGAGCAGACTGCATGCTTCCCTTGTCTAAAGTCCCATAACTGTTGTACATAATGCGCTAGTGATGATGTTTAAGGCTGTGAGCTATTATAGATTTGCACTACGTAGATATTGTTTTTTCCCAAAACAACGTAGATGACAAAAAGATACGTGTATGAAGTCAAACCGAGTAGATGAAGATTCGCAAAAAGAATATGAAAGCCTGTCAACATGAAGCACACACTAACCACTGCTCTGATTTCATATTCAAATTGCAGTGGTCTTTGACATCGCCTGCTTGACAGCCTCAGCGTAAGTCCTATGTTGGTATGTCAGTGTGGATTCAAGCAAGTCCCATAGGGATGTCTTCGGGTTCCAACCTGGTCATACAGTCAATCCAACAGTCAAATTATTTTCGGGTTTCAGGAGTTGTCTTTCTCAATAGATAAGGAAGCAGATTACTACCAAGCTGTCTGTTAATTATGGTCATGTCTGGAATTCGCTTGTCACTGTCATCATACCCCTCGCCATAAAATTCTTTAGAACTTACATCAATGGTGGGTGTTTCAAGAGGAGATTCTCCACTCACCTTTGAGTACACCTGTTGTGATGCATGAAAAAGAGCTGAGAGAAATTGACAAGGTGCAGAAAATACGCTCGACAAATATATAGTTGAAGCAATAGACACCGCGAGAAGATGCAGGGAAAATGACAAAGAGATCACTTAATAATTACCTGAGTCATAATTTCAGCTAGCTGCCTAACAGTAACTTCATTATTAGGATTGCCGACATTAAAGATCTGCCCATTGGCCCGTGCAGGATTTTCCTGAGAGAAGAATCGCATGAATCACAATAGAACATAATGCATTCTGAAAACATGAAAAGAGGGTTGAATAAGTTAAACTCACAATCATCAGAAGAACAGCTTCAATAGCATCCTTGATATATATGAAGGTTCTTTGTGAGTGACCACCGTCCACTAGTTTTAGTGGTTCATGTCTTAAAAGGTTCTGCAAAAGAAATAATAAGACGATGATAATTACATACATACTTTAGTAAACATCAGATCAAACTCAACCCAAAAAAAGGAAAAACTAAACCATACGTACATTACTAAAGCAAGCCAACACTCTCGGAACACCTTCACTAGGACCATCAATCCCCGGTATAAAATCCATCCTAGGACCAATCCAGTTGAAGGGCCTAACAATGGTGAATTCTAAGCCATTCTCAGCACCCTCAGCTGCAAAACATAATAAGTGAGAAATATATGATAAGAAAATTCAACTTTAGAACACTCAGACAAAGGTATAGCATAACATACCATAGATCAACCTCTCAATCAATTGCTTTGCACATGCATAGGACCACCTTTGCTTCTCAATAGATCCAAAAATACAAGGAGAAACATCTTCCTTAAGGACATAGTAAGCAGGATCCTAGAGATAATCAGGGAAGGATCAGAACATCTCCACATAAGAATGTTATTAACTAAAGAGAATATCATTTACGAGTTTGGTTAGAGATTGTATCTAGTACAGGGAGATGTGTGAGATCTTTTGAGAAGGTAAAAATGAAAATGATAACAAAAATGTAGTGGTGTTCGGAGGCGTATTTCTGAATGAAAGAGTAAAAGTGGATTAGCTTCTAGAAAAGCCAAAAATGGCTCAAAAAAAAGAGGAACAAGAATCACTTTTCAGAAGCAAAAAAACAAACTTAGAACCGCAACAAATCCAGACTATGATGCCATTTTCATTTGCTGTTTAAGGATTTAGATTTGTAGAGCACCCGACAGGAAACCTGTATGTATTTTGGAGCTATTAAAAGCTCTCCTGTGTTTTGTAACCAAAGCCTAGATTTGAATTCCTCGAAATAATAAAACCAAATAATTTAATTCTTTTAAAAAAGAAGTTAGAGACAATACGACAGAGGAAAATGAAGAAGAATTTCCCTGTAAATTGATCTGATGGCTTTAGCTTGAGATTTAGAAACCCCTAGAGAACCCTAATTTTTAAGTATTGTAATAAAACAGTGCTAAATGGCACAGAGCAGACATAGAGAATCCATGTACTGGTTGGCTGGGTCTTGGGTTTTATTTGGGTGTGCGGTTTTTAGTTTGTGGATTAGGTCTTTCGATTAGAGGGTGCACGTGTCAATTCCATCAAAGGAGGGGTATTTAAAACTTTGGCAGATGGCAGCGACAAATATGGCCAAAAAGTATAACAGGGGATAGGATTATACCAAAAACCAAAGTAGAGGGGTATATCAGACCCTTTTACGCCTATCAAATATCATTTCACTAAAAGACAGTTTAGTATGCATCACTAGTACCATATTATCCCTTTGCTTTTGAGAAAACAGGAAGTATGACACAATTACAGGATAGTTCAAGAACTTAAATGATATGTGACATGAGACACAGAGAAAATAACAGATCAAGATTTTGCAAAAGTTTGAGATTTAACAAGAGTAATACCATGAAGAAAGTGAACTCTTACCTGTCGCAATGGGCTGTCTTCGGGTAAAAAGGCACCTATGGTTTTCCCATAAACTTCACAAGTGGAAAAGTGAATGAGACGCTTTCCATTTTCTGAGCAGTATTTAACCTGAATCAGCAATTAACATCAACTTCGCAACTCAACTACCGACAGAAAAGGTGAAATCTTTCTGACCAAAATTGTGCTTCATCAGTTACAAATGGAAACCCTCTGTAAACTACACTCATTTATTTATAATAACTATGTGAAATTATAAATCTGATATGCATACCACTGGTAAAGCGTCAATGAAGTTGCTGTAGATTGTGTCAAGTGGACGAGTATTATAATCAGCTGGTGTGCAGATCGCAGCAAGATTTACAACCTATATCACAAGAAAACAAAAAGTTAGCAATAGCCAAAAGACTTGTTTGGATCAACATATTAAATTCTAGGGAAAAAAATCTGAAAATATGTAGAAGTTTATGATAATCCATAATTACAATGAAAATTAAACTATATCGTCGAAATTCTCCCTAGAATCAAGACCTAGAACCGATTTTTAAATCAAAATAGATCTTAAATTCACATATAGATCCCAAGAAATGCTTACTCTTATTTTTTTTTTAAATTCAAGCTCTTCATGAAATGTGCTACTGACTTAACGAAAAATAATAATAACAAATCTTAGAAATAGCAACTAAAAGAAAAAAGAAAAATGAACTTCCAATAATTGAAGCATGTTGCAATATACACAGCAAATCCTCATCCTAAAGTCCAAACTTAGGAAATATTCAACAAGAAGCAGAAATCGCATTGCGGCTTTCCTCTCAGATCAACTGAGATTCAGTTCGTTATGCTTCGATAGTTAAAATTTTCCAAAATAAGTAGCAAGGAAAAGACACCAAAAAATAACTTAAAGCAACCAGCAGAACTTAAATACCCAAAATTCCAACAAACAGAACACATTATATACGACAACAACTATTGTAAATGGCAGAACGGCATTGCTCACATCACATTTAAGTAAAATGGGAAGTTTTAAATTAAATTGATTCTATATATAAAAATGTATCATTCTTTTTAAGACAGACTTAAAAAGGGGAGAATATCACATAAATGTAAATATCTTTTTTGTCGGTGTATATATACAAACAAAAGCAGTGAAATTACCAGATCTGCCATTTTGATGAGACCCTCAAGGCGAGAATCATTCTTAATATTAATTCTATGGAACTGAATACGACCGGTCCAAGGGAGATCAGCCGGTTCAAGTAGATGCTTGATTTTATCACTGTAAACATCGACGGCGAGCACCGTGTGCGGCGTTTCTTTCATCAGTTTTTCGCATAAATGGGACCCAATGAAACCACCGGCGCCGATCATGCATATTTTCATCGGCTTTATAACATTGCCGTCTAGATCTACTCTCCCTCCTGCCATTTTTCCCCTACAAAAATTCCACTTTCTCTCTCTAAAAATTCGATTTTCTCTCTCCGTAGGAAGGGGAAAAAAGGAGGGAGGAGAGAGCTGGTTCTGAGTCTGTTTATATCTGTTATATGTAAACGGCTGGATTTTTATCTAATTTGGGTTTTTTTAGTTATTGAGTTTTTAATTTTTTGGAAACAGAAATATAATCGTGATTAACAAAACAAAATTACTTTTCTATTTTTTACCTATCTCAGGGGAGGAGCTCTTGTATTAATTATAAATTTGGATGAACCCGGTAATTTTTGTTTAAATTTTATATTTGTATTAAAGATCTATTAAATATGTATAACTATTTAATGGTAAACCGAATAACTAAACAAGTTATGGGAGGACATATGCTTGTGCAGGAAGGCGCGGGAAGGGTCATCATCAAAATTAAGTAAGAAAAGCTGAAAGAAGACTAGGGAGCCTCTCGAAGTCTCCGATCTCACAGATGGTTAGGAATGAGGAGGATTTTATAAGAAAAAAGTCATGGTTCTTTCGGTTAAAATAGCTTCCGCTTTTATAACCTGGATCCGCTTTGACCTATCTGATTGTTCGGAACTCATTAGTCTGACTGGTCAACTTTAAATCTTAAATAGATAAAATATTTTTTACCAAAAGTTTCTCTATTTTAAGAATTTGAATACTTGAATGATAAAAACTTGATAGTCATCTCCATCGTGAAAGAATATTAATAGTAATATATCTTTGGAGGCGATGAAGGTACATCGAGTAACTGTAATATATTGATCTTGTTGTGGATATATCGACTAATTCATTTAACATTTTATGATTTTTTAAGTAAAATTTGCTCACTGATTTTTGAAAAAAATAAGCTCGCTAGTAGTGTAATACTTGAAATTCGAACCTGAAATCTCCATATTATTACATTTATGCTAAAGAGACCTTAAAAGTGTCGTGTACTCAAATTGGTATATTATATCAAATAATAACCAACTCTAGATAGGGTGTATAAATCATCTTATCAATTTTACTCACAACATTAATAATAATATGGTCAAAATGGTAAATAATAATTAACAAAAGTATGACAAAACGAGCTCATCTTTCCATTATTGAAACATACATATTTGTCCATTTAGAGTTAATCTCGTAAAGAATAAGAAAGGGAATATAATAAAACATTGCACATGGAGTGAATAGGAAAGATGCAAATTTTTTATGCATTCTAAAAATTGTGATTTTTGTGGATAATAATAGAACAGCCTTAGAGCAAGAAACACCGACAAAGCCATGCACCGACAAATCCTACATTTAAATTTTAGATTTAGGATTTTAGGACACGACCTCAAATGTTTGTATTTCAATTTAAAATTTAATACTAATTTTTATTTTAAGAATTCTGTTTATTTTTTGCTTCGGATAACAATTAAATATGTATGTGGTTTTAAGAACACGTGATTTGGTTTGATACAAATAATGAATAGATTAAAGTCAGTAAATAAATGAAGAAGAAGTGCAAACCATAAGCCTTGAATAGCCTTGGCCTGGACTGAGTTCTCCAAGATGAATAACAGATATGAAAGAAACCAAACGAATAAAGCAATAATAAAAGCAGACTTTTTTTCTAAGTATTTATGATTGTTTCGTGAGATGTGCTGGAATGATTACATTGCCCCTTTATATAACGTGAGGAGAATCTTTAATACAAGGCAAGAATCTATTTAAAAGGTAAAATATATCTTAATTTGATGATTTAACGGTCTTATTGATTTGTGTCGTGATTCCGGCCGAGATGCTCATTTATCACGGGATTTCCGGTTCTTTCATCATTCAAATTTGATAACTTACTCTAGGTCATTTCCCGCAATCGAGCTCAATAGGTTCACCTCGGGAGTCATGACTTCAAGTTCTGATTCGATGTTATTCGGTCTCGACCTTCGATCTTAGATACCTCGATATTCCTGCTTCGATGTTATTCGGTCTCGCTCTTCGATCTTTGATATCTTGACTTCGATTTACCGAACAGTAATTACGATCGATACTAACCGTATAAACTAGAGCCCGATTCGTCCTCATGTAGGCGGTCCGAGTTCAACCCCATACAAATTCCTTTTTATACACAATATTTGAGTCAAAATTATTGAGTTCAATATAATTCATACATACTAATTACACTATACATTTATCCCAGAGAAATAGATCATTTATTAAAGGAATTCAATGATTAAGAAATCGCAATGCTAGTATGTGTTTCAACATTATTTGTATTGAAGCTGGAAAAAGATATTTGAAAGTTGAAGTTAAGAAATGTTTGCTAAAGATATAACGTTAATCAAATTCAACATTTGCAAGTAATCATAATAAAAAATAATTGTGAATACTGAATTACTGAAATAATCAAAGTATAGAAATAATTATGATAGGATTCACTTCCCCTTTTTATAGTCTTGCACAACGCGAACCAGACTTTAAAGCGGGTACCGAACACGGAATGGATAAAGTAAAAACCCCACAAACATTCAAAGCAAAAATATTGGTTTAAGTCAATCTTATTTCTAATGTACTAATATTCTTTTAAAAAATAGTATATCGTCCACCTAAACGGATGTGTGAATATGAGTAGAACTTCTATTAATTTTCATATTTGATCTCCTTGGCAATCCTCATTTCATAAGCTAGCTTTTGGGGTTGAGTTAGGCTCAAGGTCCATTTATTATGGTGTCAGAACCAGATCCATCCCAATTATTATTACTAATGTTGGACCCCTATTTATATTGTCCAAGCTTCCAGATGTAATGTAGTACTTCTATAATACATAGTTCCTAATCTATCTATTTACAAAACATTCTAAGAAACAGAGGAACTACCAAAAATAGTGGGCGTTTGGACATAAGAATTGTAAAATTTCGAAAGAAAAGAAATTTGAAGTGAAAATAGTATTTGAAATAAGAGTTGTATTTGGACATGAATATAATTTGGACTGTTTTTGAATTTTTTGATGATCTGAAGTGAAAATTTTGAAAAATAGCTTTTTGGAGTTTTTCAAAATTTCAAAGTTCATCTTCGAGTGAAAATAAAAAATTTCATAGTTGAACACAAATTTCAAAAAAAGTGAAAAAGATTTCGAAAAAAATGAAATCTTTTTTTTATGGCAAAACGACCCTTAATATATTACTTAGTTGCTTTTTCCATCCTGCTGTCATTCTTAGCAAAACTGATACTGTGTTTTGCTCTCTTATCATTCTAAGCTAATTAATTTATTTATATAAACAATTAAGATTTTACGAGTTCAGAATTTATCAGAGTCTGAAATGATGCAATAGTAAGGAAAACAATCCCTACACCACAAGCCAATAGAGAAACTGGAACTAAAGCTAGAAATAAACTCTTTACCAAAGTAATGCTACAACAACACTATCCTCGCAAATACTATGTATGTACTGCAACAAACTATTTATCTCCCGATCTATTTATGGTATATAATTAATGACCTAATATTTACTAGTGTAATAAATGTATGCAGTTCGAATTACCCACGTTTGTCGGGTTGAAACTTGTGATGACCCGATAGGTAATTTTTAAATTTAACATTCAATTTGTGCTCCGAGACCTCGAATATGGCCAACAAGGCTGCAATGCAAAACCATACAACAAAATACATACGTTTGCCGACAAGGCAATTCAATGTACATAGGTCAACCCATCGCTTGTCCATGCATAAATTGAGACTTGTCTATGAGCCTCTACAAGAATGTACATAATTAAACCTACGTCGGAACAGGGCCCCGACATACCCATAATGCCTATAATAGAATGCATACCAAGACTGTGGCAAGCCCGAAGGATGGATCTCGCCAATATCCGCTGAACTGGGTAGCCCACTGTGGTGGGGGAGCCTCGTCTATCTGTCTGCCCGGACCTGCAGCACGACATGCAGCGTCTACAAATAAAGGACGTCAGTACGGATAATGTACTGAGTATGTAAGACAGGAAACATAATATAAGAACAATAATAAGCATCAGGATAAGAGACATATAACCTGTACCATCTGAATGCCTCTGAGGGCGACTAACCATATCATGCCAGACGTGTGTATATATATATATATATATCCTTTTGAAAATCATCATATACATATATACGCCTCCGTGGGATTCATCATCATCTTATACATACGCCTCTGTGGGCCTCCTCATCATCATACCCAACAGATCAGTGGTTGCACAATAGGTGCCTGCCCGGCCGACTATAGTGCGGCACGGTAAAGTAAAATAGTTGTCGTCTATAGCGTGACTAAATAGAGTAAATCATATATTTGCACAATAATAGGTGCTTGCCCGGCCGACTATAGCGCAGCGCGGTAAAGAAAAATAGATAATGCATGTTGGACTCATAAGATTCATACTATCATGGTGCCGTAAGGTCGAAGAAATAATAACATATCAATCCTCCCATAAGAGGAGAAACAATATAAGTACTACTACCTTCTAAGAGTAAAGTATCTTTGGGGCTCGTTCATTGCATTATGTACAATCAGAGTCGTGCAAAAGAAGGAAAAAGATAATCTCACATACCTTGTATATACTTCCCAACCTCAAGCTATGAATATTCCACGACTCCTTAGTCTACAATAAGAGAAATGACACTACCGTTATCGTTTAAGCGCCGTAACTATTATGTATCAACTGTAACCTATTTTGCGATAAAACGGACAGCACCTCCCCTATATATATGACTTCACACAATTCAAAACAATCACCAAACAGCCCAAACAACATCAATTAGAATCATGTTGAGCCTCCCAAAACAGTCCACGCACAAACTAATCACTTCATACATACGATGGCCACCATAGTCGTGTCAAACGACCCGAAAATATTACGAAGAACTATCAACCCACAAACCTAAATCTATATGGTGTTTCTCCACACCCTTCTTCCTCCAAAACTTCACAAAATAGTAGTAAGACACGCAGCCCAACAGCAACACAAAACAGTCCACAAAATAGTCCGCTACAATTGAATAACTCGAACTCACGGCTTCCGATCACCGTCCCGTGAGCTTACATGTATTGAACGAATTACCATGAATTAAAAGTAGAAAAAATGTATGAAAGAGAGCAGTAAACTCACCTTAATTATTGGATAGCTCAGCCCTTTCCTTGGTTCTTCAAACTCTAGGTTTCACCCCCAATTAGAACTTGAAAGAGAAGGAAAATCGATTAGGGTTTGTGTGGGATTTTTGGGGAGGGTTGCAGGGGTTCAATTTCGGTTTTGAAGCTATGGAATAATAGTAAAATAACTGAGTTTAAAATCCCTTAAAGGTCCTCTCTTGGCCGACTTAGGGACTTTTAATTTTGTCCCCTAACTTTGGCAAGTAGGTGATGCACCTACTTGTCACCTACCAATCTGCGTAGGTCTGCGGAAATACAATTATCTCAATACTCTGAGATCGTATTGACAAACGGTTTGATGCTTGGAAACTAGACTCATAGACCTTTAATTTGGTAGGTATATCACCCCTTAATTCCTTGTACATTGGGATAAAAGCTCAGAAACATTTGACCTAACGTTTAAGTAAAATTGTGAACCTAAGTTGCGACACCTTTTGTCGACTTTTGTTTCATAACTCGTTTGACTTCAAGACTTATGAAACGGATATTATATGATTCAAATACCTTAAAACATGACCTCTTGGTAATGTTAATCACCTCTCGATTTACCCGAAAATACGAGTTACAACATCCCTAACTCGTTCATCTTCTAATACTTGTTAATCACCCTTATACACCCTTGCATCATTTAAGACTAATAGGACTAAACTCTTATTATCTCAAAGGTAATTCTCTTCTCGGACCTATGTAGACTATCTTACGGCGTAATCTAACGTGTACAAATATGGGTTATAACACCCTCCCCCCATAGGAACATTAGTCCTCGAATGTAAGGGTTTACGGGGATTTGAACTCATTTTGGATTTTTGACGGAAATTTCCAGCTGAGTTTTCTCTATAAAATGGACCCTAGCAAAACTCGCAAGTAGTTAAACCCAACCTATAGCCTTATAAGGCTATACAAAGCATTATAGTTATGTACATTATCCGCATATCACCACTTTGTATTAAGAAAGAGTATTCTCACGTTATTGCTTACCTCATAGAGACGTTTCTCCTTTTAATGTGTCCTGCGTTCCTCTGGCACCTTCATTATCTCCATGCTGGAACAGGTAAGGTTATTTAGATTTCATCTCATCCTCTGCTTCCCATTTCATTTCTTCCGTATTCTTGTTCTTCCACAATACTTTAACGGAAGCGATATCCTTTGTTCTTAGCTTGTGGACTTGTCGGTCTAATATAGCTACTGGCATTTCTTCATATGAAAGATCCCTTGTAATTTGTGCATCTTTGATAGGGATGACCCGAGAATGGTCTCCAATACATTTCCTCAACATAGATACGTGGAATACCGGATGGACAAATTCTAGTTCAGATGGCAATTCATAAGCAACCTGTCCAATTCGTCAAAGAATTTTGTAAGGCCCGAATATACCACGAACTCAGTTTACCCTTCTTCCCAAAACGCATAGCACCCTTCATCAGTGAGATCTTCAAGAAAACCCAATGACCAACCTCAAATTCCAGGTCACAACGTCGGACATCGGCATAAGATTTTTTCCTCCTTTGGGCCGTCCTCAATCGTTCTTGTATCACTTTCACCTTCTCAATGGCTTGGTGAATCAAATCTAGCCCATATAATTCCGTCTCACCAACTTCGAACCATTCAACTGGTGACCTACATCTCCTCCCGTACAGTGCCTCGTACACAGCCATTTTAATACTGGAATGGTAACTATTATTGTAGGCGAATTCTATGAGTGCCAGGTGATCATCCCAGTTCCCCTTGAAATCTAGAACACATGCTCGTAGCATATCTTCAAGTGTCTGGATGGTACGTTCAGCCTGTCCATCAGTCTGTGGATGGAATGTCTTACTGAGATTTGTTTGTATGCCTAAACCCTTCTGGAAAGACCTCCAAAAGTTAGCCGTAAATTGAGCTCCTCTGTCTGAGATAATAGACGTTGGTACTCCATGAAGTTTGACAATTTCCTTGATGTACAGTTTTTCATAATCTTCAGCTGTGTAGGTTG
Organism: Nicotiana obtusifolia; assembly: GCA_002018475.1. NCBI lineage: Eukaryota > Viridiplantae > Streptophyta > Magnoliopsida > Solanales > Solanaceae > Nicotiana > Nicotiana obtusifolia. The sequence goes on from MCJB01050427.1 coordinate 27,173, forward strand.
TCTTAACTGGCAGGAAATGAGCACATTTGGTAAGTCGATCTACTATTACCCAGATGGAGTCGAACTTACGACTGGAGCGAGGTAATCCAACAATGAAGTTCATGTTAATTACCTCCCATTTCATGGTCGGAATCTCTATATCTTGGAGCAGTCCACCAGGTTTCTAATGTTCTACCTTTATATGTTGGCAACTGGGGCACTGGGCTACAAATTCGGCGATGGACCTTTTCATACCTTCCCACCAATACTGCTCCTTGACGTCATGATACATCTTTGTTGAGCCAGGATGGATGGAATACCGGGATTGATGAATTTCCCTCATAATCTCTCTCGTAACCCTGCTACATTAGGCACACATAATCAGTTTTGACACCTCAATGTTCCATCCCCTGCAATTTCAAAAGCTGAAATTTTTCCTTGCTGAATGCTCTCTTTCAATCACATCAAGGTGGGATCTTCGTATTGCCGTGCTTTTACTTCGGCCAAGAGAGATGATTCTGATGTGTTATGCACAAAAACACCTCCGTCCTCGGAGTCCAACAATTTAATTTTCATACTGGCTAGCTGATTAAGCTCTTTAGTTAAACTCCATTTACCTGCTTCAATATGTGCTAAACTTCCCATTGACTTACGACTGAGGGCATCTGCCACAACATTGGCTTTGCCCGGATGATACAATATTTCAACGTCGTAGTCCTTTAATAGTTCGAGCCAACGTCGTTGTCTCAAATTTAGCTCTTTCTTACTGAAGATGTATCGTAGACTTTTGTGGTCTATGTAGATGTCGACATGGACACCGTATAAATAGTGCCGCCAAGTCTTCAAAGCATAAATTACTGCAGCCAATTCCAAATCATGAGTCGGGTAATTATTTTCATGCTTCTTTAATTGTCTTGATGCATAAGCAATTACCTTCCCATGTTGCATCAATATGCACCCTAAACCTACATCTGAAGCATCACAATATACTACATACCGTTTTGTTCCTTCTGGGAGGGTAACCACTGGCGCGGAGGTCAACCGATCCTTTAGCTCTTGGAAACTGTGTTCACAAGCATCGGACCATTGGAACTTGGTAGATTTCTGTGTTAACTTAGTCAATGGGGCTGATATAGAGGAAAACCCTACTAAAAACCTCCTATAATATCCTGCTAGCCCTAGAAAACGGCGGACCTCTGACGGTGTTGTAGGTCTTGGCCAATTTTTTACTGCATCGATCTTATGAATGTCAACACTAATACCTTCGTCAGATATCACATGGCCAAGGAATGCTACTGAGTTTAACCAGAATTCATATTTCGAGAGCTTAGCATACAACTTACGATCCTAAAGGGTCTGTAATACTATCCGCAAGTGGCCCGTATGTTTTGTCTCTAAACGAGAATACACCAGAATGTTATCAATGAATACAATCACGAACACATCAAGATAGGGCCTGAATATACTATTCATGAGATCCATAAAAGCTGCTGGGGCATTTGTTAGCCCAAATGACATTACCAAGAACTCAAAATGCCCATATCTTGTCCAGAAGGCTGTTTTTGGAATATCCTTCTCCTTGACCCTCACCTGGGGATACCCTGAACGCAAGTCAATCTTGGAAAAATACTTGTCTCCCTGGAGTTGGTCAAACAGGTCGTCAATCCTTGGAAGTGGATATCTATTCTTTATGGTAAATTTGTTCAACTGTCGATAATCAATACACATCCTCAACGACCCGTCTTTCTTTTGTACGAACAAGACTAGCGCACCCTAAGGTGAAGTGCTAGGCCTAATGAAGCCCTTATCCAGCAAGTCCTTCAACTGCACCTTCAACTCTCGCAACTCAGCGGGGACCATCCTGTATGGAGGGATAGAGATCGATTGAGTGTCAGGAAACACATCGATGCTAAACTCAATCTCCCTTTCAGGAGGAAGACCTGGGAGTTCATCTGGGAAAACATCCGAAAAGTCATTGACCACGGGGATTGATTGTAGGGTAGGCGGCTTCGCCTCTGCCTCCCTAACGCGAACGAGATGATAAATGTAACTCCTTGCCTTAATATAGGAAATAAACATACCTTTCGGCGTAGTTACCTTGTTTAAGATTCAAGAATTTATCATCTTTGGCTCATCGTACCTCAACATGCAGGTAATGACGAAGAAATGGCTCAGAAAATTCCTTCCACACAGGTGGGGGAGCATTTAGACCCCCGGATCTCTCCCAACTATCATACCAGAAAACTGCTAAATCCTGTAACCGATAAGAAGCTAACTCTACTGTCTCCGTATCACTAGCATGCATAACCGCAGTGTACGATGAACCTGATCAATAAAAGTCTGCGGGTCCTCTTGGGGTCTGATCCGGTAAACACTTGAGGATATAGATTAATAAAATCTCGAACTCTTGCACTAACCGGTTTATCAGTAGCACCGGTATTCTGCCTCTGAGCCTGAGCAGCTACCAAGCTAGTCAACAACTGCACCCCACTCCGCATATCTTGGTCTGTAGTACCAGATGGAGGAACTGGAGATGCTGGAGGCCTTCTTATATCCTCTGGAGGAGAAGGAGTAGATGAGGTCTGCGATGGCATCTCGCTCTGAGGCTCACTATGTCCTGCTCTGGCGGGAGGCACCTGACTGGTACCCTCTTATGTAGCTGAATCAAGGTTAATATTAGAAACGAATACTTATGACTCAGCTCTGCGTACGATCTAGATTTAGGGAAAAAAAGAAGTAACAACTCTATATGTCATACAGCCTCCCGATTATAAATGTGGTGCGCTACACATCCATAATCAAGACTCTACTAGTGTAATAACCCATAAATTTACCTATGTGATTACGCCGTAACGTGGCGAGTGTATATGGGCCTAAGAATAAGAAGAAGGGTTGAAATTTATATTGAAGAATGTTAAGAAAAAGGGCGGGAAAACAAAAGGCGTAAGGATATAATATTATCTACTAATTGAGTTATAATATTGTATGTGTGTAAGGGCTTAGAAGTAAGAAAGATGTTGAAAAGAGTTGAAAAATAATTAAGAAGGGAACAAATGAGGAAAAGCGACGGCAAGGAGAAGAAAAGCGAACCGCGAAGAGGAAAAGCGGTTCGCGAAATGCCCCTGCCCATCGCGAACACGGGCAGTGGGTTGAGGCCAAGAAAAGCGACTGGAAAGCGAACCGCGAAATGGAAAAGCGGTTCGCGAAATTCACCTCCCCGTCGCGAACTGAGACAGAAACAGGAGGAAGCATTTCGCGACAGGTTCGCGGTTCGCGAAATGAAAAGAGAAACGCGAAACCCCCTCCCCTGCGTCGCGAACAGAAGCAGAACCCAAGGTCGCATTTCGCGACCAGAAAGCGGTTCGCGAAATGAAAAGCGAAACGCGAAATCCCTCCTTCTGCGTCGCGAATCTGACATTTTTGCTGAAAGTAAGCTTTGACTCTTTGACCTATAAAAGGCACACTCACTCGTTCATTTCTCATTTCATAAGACCCAAACACATCAGAAAAGCTCTCAAGAACATCTCGCAAAGAACCCTAAGCCCAAACTGATTCTTCTTCATCCAAACACACGAAATTGAAGAAGGAAAGCATAAAATTCAGGAAGCAAAGAAGAAGCCCAACTGAAATCCTTCCCTTGCAAACCCTAGGATCAAAGGCAAACTAGGGATTGAAGAATCTAGAAAGAGATATGGATTAATTGACATGCAAGGTAAGTTCTTACACCCATTTGCTTAGGGTTTCCTAAAAATCCATTACATGCATGTAGGGATTCTTGAAAAAAGAGAAGGAAAGTTATGGGTCTAAGTTAATCACCACCAATAGGGTGGGTCATGAATGATTTTGAGTTGCATGTGTCATAAACATGCTTAATAAGACTAAGAAGGAAGAAACTAGGGAAAAGCATCATATGAACCTCTGAAATTATGAATAGTAGTATGCAGCCTAGTAAGTAATGATTGGGTTGTTCCTAAATTGTAGATTAAGGGATACTACGCTCTTCCATAAGCTTGGAAGTGGATGCTAAGTAATTACGCACCAGGTATGGAAGACTAAACCGTTCTTTCTTGCACGATTCCCGTTCTATACAATGTCTCAAAGAAGTCCCAAAAGTATATTCTATTCTTAGAAGCTAAGGAAGCTTATATTGATTCCCTCCTATTATACGAGGTTCTATATGTCGATGTTTGTTTACAATTGTGTTGCTAAATGAGCACAATTTATATGAGAATCAAATGCTACGTTACGACGAACAATAAGAAATAGAAGAGGAGGGAGTAATAAGAACGATAAGAAAGAATGTAATTCACGAATGAGTTGTTATGAAACGAATGTATATGTATATGTACGAACGAATGATTAAATATGATTGAGCCGATGAAGAAAGAAGTAATGAAAATGATAAGAAAGAACTTAGGTCTTATGTGATTGAATATCTGTGAGTACTTGTATGTGATCGAATGTGTATGATCACATCTAATGCGATTGAATGTGTATGATCACATCTAAGGAAGAAATGATTGAATGAACTGCATACGCAGTGTTTGTTTGGCACTTAAGGTGCAACTATATATATATATATATATATATGAGAACCTATAGAGAACGTACACCGGACCAAGCAATAGCTGGACGGGTAATGATACACCGAGCCATACTGAATTGGCCGGGCTAATGACGATACACCGAGCCATAATGAATTGGCCGGGCTAATGACGATACACCGAGCCATAATGAATCGGACGGGCTAATGACGATACACCGAGCCATAGTGAATTGGCCAGGCTAATGACGACACACCGAGCCATAATGAATTGGCCGGGCAATGATGACGTATAAACACCGCTTAGTCGGGTATGTGAAAACAGTAATAATGGTATTAGTAAGTACAAGCCCAAGGAGGCACATGCTTTTATAAAACTCGCAAAGGCGAGGTTATGATTATAGTTATGATTATAGTTATGATTATAGTTATTTTATGAGCCCGAAGGGGCATTTGTGCGTAATTGCATGTGATAACGATAATGGTAATGATGATTATGATTATGAGCCCATGGAGGCATGTTTATTGGTTGTGGTCCTATAAGGACGTATGTGCGATGGTTGTACAAATGGAATGAAAATATGATGAATGTATTTGAATAATATTCTTAAAAGTAAGAAACCTACATTAAGGCAGGTGTAAACTAAAGAGATGAATACTTAATGCATTGGATACATATCGAACATGTATGGAAGTGATAGACTTGTGATAATGAAATATGTCTTGAATCTCTGAAAGGATGGAAATGAGTTCCATAACGAGTATGTTAAAGGTATGCTGCCCTTGGAGGTAAATCCTAGTACCATGAGTTGTATACTCCTACCGTATTGCTTATGTTATTGCTTTCAGTTTTATATTCCTGTCTTACATACTCAGTACATATTTCGTACTGACGTCCTTTGTTTGTGGACGCTGCATATCGTGCTGCAGGTCCAAATAGATTGACAGGTGAAGCTCCTCCTCCACAGTAGGCTACCATATCAGTCCAGCAGAAATAGCAAGGTTCATCTTTCGGACTTGCTATACTTGGGTATGCTTTTGTATAAATATTTTTGGGCATGTCGGGGTCCTGTTCCGACTAAGTGTTTTGTAAAAACTCCATAGAGGCTCATTAGACAAGTTGTCAGTGTATGTATAAACAGGAGTTGGGCCATGTGTAATTATGTCACCTTGATGGCATCTTATGTACTCCGCTGCATGGTTTTGTATATAGCCCAGTGGGCTACGTTGTGAATGAATGTATGATTGTGATATGATATATCGTTGTGACAGGTATAATGTCGTTATTGCCGTGTTGGCAAGTATGTGCACCTTATGAATAATAAGGGTAGTCCTGTACAGGGTTCGCCGGTACTCTGCAAGCAGGGTTCGGTGCCCGGTCGCGGGCCCCCGAGGTTGGGTCGCGACAACTAGAGACGGCCCAGAGACAACCCCTAGGACAGTCCTGCTCTGATACCAAATTTGTCACGACCCAAGCCGGAGGGCCGCGACTGGCACCAGACGCTACTCAACGGGCGCCGGCGAACCCTTCCTCTAACTTTCCTTATTATCTATAAGGCTTGTCATATACATACAATCTCGAACAATAATCATAATGAACTGAGACATTATACCATGATACGAACATACTTATATACATAATATGGCCAACAAGGCTGCAATGCAAAACTATACAACAAAATACATACGTTTGCCGACAAGGCAATTCAACTGTACATAGGTCAACCCATCGCTTGTCTATGCATAAATTGACACTTGTCTATGAGCCTCTACAAGAATGTACGTAATGCAACCTACGTCGGAACAGGGCCCGACATGCCCATAATGCCTATAACATAATGCATACCAAGACTGTGGCAAGTCCGAAGGATGGATCTCGCCAATATCCGCTGAACTGCGTAGCCTACTGTGGTGGGGGAGCCTCGTCTATCTGTCTGCCCGGACCTGCAGCACGACATGCAGCGTCCTCAAATAAAGGACGTCAGTACGGATAATGTACTGAGTATGTAAGGCAGGAAACATAATGTAAGAACAATAATAAGCATCAGGATAAGAGACATATAACCATATAACCTGTACCATCTGAATGCCTCTGAGGGCGACTAACCATATCATGCCAGACGTGTATATATATATATATATATATATATATATATATATCCTTTTGAAAATCATCATATACATATATACGCCTCCTCTGAAGGCCTCATCATCATCTTATACATACGCCTCTGTGGGCCTCCTCATCATCATACCCAACTGATCAGTGGTTGCACAATAGGTGCCTGCCCGGTCGACTATAGTGCGGCGTGGTAAAGTAAAATAGATGTCGTCTATAGCATGACTAAATAGAGTAAACCATATATTTTCACAATAGGTGCCTGCCCGGCCGAGTATAGCGCGGCGCGGTAAAGTAAAATAGATAATGCATGCTGGACTCATAAGAGTCATACTACCATGGTGAAATAATAACATATCAATCCTCCTATAAGAGGGGAAACAATATACGTACTGCTACCTTCTANCAGGTAATGTCATTATAGTCGACGGGTATAATGTCGTTATTGCCGTGTTGGCAAGTATGTGCACCTTACGAATAATAAGGGTAGTCATGTACAGGGTTCGCCGGTACTCTGCAAGCAGGGTTCGGTGCCCGGTCGCGGGCCCCCGAGGTTGGGTCACGACAGAAGTGGTATCAGAGCAAAGTCATGTCCTAGGATTGTCTATGAGCCGTGTCTAGTAGAGTCTTGATTATGGGTGTGTAGCGCGCCACATTTTATAATCAGGATGCTACATGACATTAAGGATGTTGTCTCCTTTCTTTCAAATCTAGATCGTGCTTAAAGCTAAGTCATAAGTATTCATCTCTAATGCTTATTTCGTTTTCCTTACAGTGATGCCTTCGACTCGAAAGCAAATGAGTGCGAGGCGACTTGATACGGAGGCAGGAGAGGGTAATAGTCAGTTACCCCCTGTGATGGAAGGCCAAAGTGAGACGCCTTCCCAGACTTCATCTACTCCTCCTCCCCCGGAGGATATTAGAAGCCATCCAGCTTCTCCAGTTCCTTCTTCTAATGCTACGGATCAGGACTTGCGGACTGCAGTCCAGTTGTTGACCAGTTTGGTAGCCTCTCAGACACAGAGGCAGAACACCGGTAATGCTAGTGGACCGGGTAGTAGCAGAGTTCGCACATTTATTAGTCTGGACCCTCCAGTGTTTACCGGGTCTGATCCTAAGGAAGACCCGCAAGATTTTCTTGACCAGATACACCGCACACTGCGGGTTATGCATGCTAGCGATACTGAGGCAGTAGAGTTGGCTGCCTATCGACTGCGAGACTTGGCGGTCTCTTGGTATGATAGTTGGGAAAGGTCCAGAGGCCCAAATGTTTCCCCACCTGTGTGGGATGAGTTTTCTGACGCATTTCTCCGTCATTACCTACCCATTGAGGTACGACGGGCCAGAGCCGACAAATTCTTGAACCTTAAGCAAGGTTAATATGACTGTACGGGAGTACAGTATGCAGTTTGACTCCCTAGCGAGGTATGCTCCTCACATGGTAGCTGATATGGGTGATAGGGTCCATCTGTTTGTGAACGGATTGAGACCCCATTTGATAAATGAATGCACTACTGCATCTCTGATAGAGAGCATGGATATTTCTCGCATTCAGGCCTATGCCCAGACCTTAGAGGACCGTAAGCGTCAGCTAAGGATGAACAGAGAGCAGGATAAAGAGCAGAGTAAGAGGTCGAGAGTGCCAGGGTACTCAGGTGATTCCAGAGGTAGTGTCAGACCTCAGTCTTCGAGGAAATGGACACCACGTGTTATTAGTACCCCTCGACAGTCCCAGAGTTCGCGGGCAATGAGCTCGCCTTATTATAGGGGTGCCAGTCAGATGAGGCCCCTAGCACCACGTTGTAATCAGTGCGGTAAGGGTCACTTTGGACCGTGCCGCCAGGGTTCTGATGTATGTTACTTTTGTGGACAACCTGGTCACATGATGCGGGATTGTCCTAGTAGGAGAGGTGGTGGCATGGCCCACCAGACTGGGTCCACAGCTGGTTCTTCATCATCTATTCGACCTCCAGCACGAGGTCCCCAGCAGCCAGCAGTTCGTGGCAGGGGCCACAGTAATGTGCCGGGCCCGAGCGGTGTTCAAAACCGCATATATGCTCTAGCAGGCCGGCAGGACCTTGAATCGTCCCCAGATGTGGTCACAGGTATCTTATCAGTATTCTCTCACAATGTATATGCTTTGATTGATCCCGGATCCACTTTGTCATATGTTACACCTCTTGTGGCCGATAAGTTCGGCATTGAATCTGAAATCTTAAATAAACCCTTTATGGTATCCACTCCGATAGGAGACTCTATGATTGTTGAAAGAGTATACAGAGGTTGCACTGTGACGATTTGTGGTCGTCCAACCTCGGCAAATTTAATAGAGCTAAATATGGTTGATTTTGATGTGATAATGGGAATGGATTGGTTGGCATCATGTTATGCCAGTGTTGATTGTCATACAAAGGTGGTTAGATTCCAGTTTCCGAATGAACCTATCCTCGAATGGGAGGGAAATGTTGCTACGCCGAAAGGTAGGTTTATTTCCTACCTTAAGGCAAGGAAGATGATTTCCAAGGGATATATCTACCACCTTATTCGCGTCAAGGACGCAGAGGCGAAGTCGCCTATGTTGCAATCCATTCCGGTAGTCAATGAATTTCCGGATGTCTTTCCGGATGAACTTCCAGGTCTTCCACCTGAAAGGGAGATCGAATTTGGCATTGATGTGTTACCTGATACACATCCAATCTCTATTCCTCCATATAGGATGACCCCAGCAGAATTGCGGGAATTGAAAATGCAATTGAAAGATATGTTGGATAAGGGCTTCATTAGGCCTAGCATCTCACCTTGGGGTGCACCAGTCCTATTTGTACGAAAGAAAGACGGATCGTTACGCATGTGTATCGATTATCGTCAGTTGAATAAGGTCACGATAAAGAACAAATATCCTCTTCCAAGGATTGATGACCTGTTTAACCAGCTCCAGGGAGCTAGGTATTTCTCTAAGATTGATCTGCGTTCGGGATATTTCCAGCTAAGGGTTAAAGAGAAAGACATTCCGAAAACGGCATTCCGAACTAGATATGGCCATTTTGAATTTCTAGTGATGTCATTCGGGCTAACAAATGCCCCAGCTGCTTTTATGGACCTCATGAACACTGTATTCAGGCCCTATCTTGATGTGTTCGTGGTGGTATTCATTGATGACATCTTAGTATATTCTCACTCAGAGGCAGAACATATGGGCCACTTGCGGATAGTCTTGCAGACTCTCCGAGACCACAGATTGTATGCAAAGCTCGGCAAATGTGAGTTTTGGCTGAACTCAGTGGCATTCTTAGGCCATGTGATATCTGATGAAGGTATTAGCGTCGATACTCAAAAGATCGATGCGGTCAAGAATTGGCCAAGGCCTACTACACCATCAGAAGTCCGTAGTTTCTTGGGGTTAGCAGGATATTATCGGCAGTTTGTAGAGGGATTCTCTTCTATATCCGCGCCTTTGACTAAGCTGACTCAGAAAGCTGCAAAGTTTCTATGGACAGATAAGTGTGAGCAGAGTTTCCAGAAACTGAAAGATCGATTAACATCCGCTCCAGTTCTTACTCTTCCTGATGGAACTGAAGCTATGTGGTGTATTGTGATGCCTCCGGTATAGGCTTGGGTTGTGTATTGATGCAACACGGAAGGGTAATTGCTTATGCTTCTAGGCAGTTGAAGAAGCACGAAAAGAATTATCCCACCCATGACTTAGAATTGGCTGCAGTAGTACATGCTTTGAAGACATGGCGACATTATCTCTATGGTGTCCATGTCGACATCTATATAGACCACAAGAGTTTGCAGTATATCTTTAGTCAGAAAGAGTTGAATTTGAGGCAACGACGTTGGCTCGAATTGTTAAAAGACTACGACGTTGAAATATTGTATCATCCGGGCAAAGCTAATGTAGTGGCTGACGCCCTCAGTCGTAAGTCTATGGGGAGTTTAGTGCATGTAGAAACGGGCAAGCGAAGTTTAACTAAAGAACTTCATCAGCTAGCCAGTATGAGAATTAAATTGCTAGACTCCGGGAGTGGAGGTGTTGTTGTGCAAAACACCTCGGAATCATCTCTTGTGACGGAAGTGAAAGCACGACAATATGAAGATCCCACCTTGCTACAATTAAAAGAAAATGTTCAGCAAGGCAAGATCTCAACTTTCGAGGTCGCAAGGGATGGGACCTTGCGGTGTCAAGGTCGATTGTGTGTGCCCAATGTGGCACAGTTACGAGAGAGGATTATGAATGAAATCCACCAATCCAGATACTCTATCCATCCTGGCTCGACCAAAATGTATCACGATGCCAAGGAGCAGTATTGGTGGAATGGAATGAAAAGATCAATTGCGGATTTTGTAGCCCAGTGTCCTAATTGTCAACAAGTGAAAGTAGAGCACCAGAAACCAGGAGGTTTGCTTCAAAGCATAGAAATTCCTACTTGGAAATGGGAGGTAATTAACATGGACTTCATTGTCGGGTTACCTCGCACGAGTCGCAAGTTCGACTCCATTTGGGTGATAGTTGATCGCCTTACCAAATGTGCTCATTTCTTGCCTGTCAAGGCAACCTACACAGCTGAAGAATATGCCAAGCTGTATATCAAAGAAATTGTTAGGCTTCATGGAGTACCATTGTCCATAATATCAGACAGAGGAGCCCAATTTACGGCTAACTTTTGGAAGTCTTTCCAAAGAGGCTTGGGTACGCAGGTGAGCCTCAGTACAGCTTTCCATCCACAAACTGACGGACAAGCTGAACGTACTATCCAGACACTTGAGGATATGTTACGGGCGTGTGTGCTAGATTTCAAGGGAAGTTGGGATGACCATCTTCCACTCATAGAGTTTGCCTATAACAAGAGTTACCACTCCAGTATAAAGATGGCCCGATATGAGGCCTTGTACGGGAGAAAATGTAGATCACTAATTGGGTGGTTCGAGGTTGGTGAAACTGAATTACATGGGCCAGACTTGATTTATCAAGCCATTAAAAAGGTGAAAATGATACAAGAGCGATTGAGGACAGCACAAAGTAGACAAAAGTCTTATTCTGATGTCCGACGTCGTGACTTAGAATTTCAGGTTGATGATTGGGCGTTCTTAAAAATCTCACCCATGAAGGGTGTCATGCGCTTCGGAAAGAAAGGCAAATTGAGTCCCAGATACATTGGTCCGTATAAAATCCTTCGGCGGATCGGACATGTTGCCTATGAATTAGAACTACCCTCAGAAATGGAGTTCGTCCATCCAGTATTTCATGTGTCAATGTTAAAGAAGTGTGTCGGGGATCCTTCCCGGATCGTTCCTATTCATGATGTACAGATTACGGAGAATCTATCTTACGAAGAGGTTCCCGTAGCCATATTGGATAGACAAATCCGTAAGCTACGAACAAAAGAGGTAGCTTCTGTTAAAGTGTTGTGGAGAAATCAAAATGTAGAAGAGATGACATGGGAAGCAGAAGAAGAAATGAAATCTAAATATCCGTACCTGTTTCAGAACATGAATACTGATGATGCTGAAAGAGCTCAAAATTCAATGAAACGAACGCCTTAAGCGGTAAGTAAGAATTTTATTGTTAGTGACTTCCTTTTTATATGATGTCCAAATCACGAACCAATGTGAGCCTTCGGGCTATGATTTCCTTTTCTTATATTGATTGCTCTGTGTATATGTATCCCCACATTCGAGGACGAATGTTCCTAAAGGGGGGGAGAATGTAATAACCCATAAATTTACCTATGTGATTACGCCGTAACGTGGCGAGTGTATATGGGCCTAAGAATAAGAAGAAGGGTTGAAATTTATATTGAAGAATGTTAAGAAAAAGGGCGGGAAAACAAAAGGCGTAAGGATATAATATTATCTACTAATTGAGTTATAATATTGTATGTGTGTAAGGGCTTAGAAGTAAGAAAGATGTTGAAAAGAGTTGAAAAATAATTAAGAAGGGAACAAATGAGGAAAAGCGACGGCAAGGAGAAGAAAAGCGAACCGCGAAGAGGAAAAGCGGTTCGCGAAATGCCCCTGCCCATCGCGAACACGGGCAGTGGGTTGAGGCCAAGAAAAGCGACTGGAAAGCGAACCGCGAAATGGAAAAGCGGTTCGCGAAATTCACCTCCCCGTC
>MCJB01050428.1:0-14252 GCA_002018475.1 Nicotiana obtusifolia
AGCGTGTACAAGAACGGTGCTATTAGTGAAAATGTAGAGTGTAGTCAACTGTACATATTATTGGCCATATTTGTAATTGGTTAGGCTATCGTTCGAATCGAATCAATTTAAAACCAGCCAGGGCTATTTTCTGAAAAGTATCTGTGACTTCAAATTATCCATTTTACAGTTGGTGGCTAGTGTTAATAAATGAACTTGTGTGAGAATGATTTATATTTAAGCTTCATTCACTGCCTGTTGAAACGAGTATGGCTACTAATGTGGGTACTCAACACCAAGTAACGTTAATAAAATATGCTAAATTAGTAGAGGCGTGCCATATAGTTAATAACGATCACCGATGGCCCTCTTAATTAATTAAGTATAAGATTAGAATAAGTAAGCCTTTAACGTTTTAAACTTTGGTAGCTCAATTTAAGCGCGATTAATTATGTTGCCACTATGGGTACGGTTCCCATGACATAGTGACAATGCCAATTTCGGGAGTGCCTTTTAGGTGACCCGACTTTAACAATTTTAAATAATAAAAAGTTTTGAACTGATTCGAGGCGTGCCATACCAAATGAAATTACAAACATATGGCCCTCATTAATTAAACACTTAGAAAATTTGAGGTGCGCTATTTAGCGAATTCCATGGCCCTCGAAGAACTAAAAACGCATAGTTTGCATTAGGCGCGTTATTCTAATAATTTAATTTCTTGAATTCGGGTGCGCATTTATGTGACCCAAATCCAAATCCCAATGTTAAATTAAAAGTTGTTATAAATTGCGGGTGCATTTAAGTGACGTATTTTGTGACATATTTTGATTAACGTTGCAATTCTACGATACTTTTAAAAGCGAAAAAGCAAACAAAGTAAAATGCACTATAGGATGATAACAGGTATAAAATCAAATAATAAGCCGATTATGACAATGAAGCAACCGTGCTAGAACCACGGAACCCGAGGTTGCCTAACACCTTCCTTCGGGTTAACAGAATTCCTTACTTAGAATTTCTGGTTCGCAGACTTCATTAAGAAGGTCAAACCTTTTCCTCGATTTGGGATAAAACCGGTGACTTGGAACACCAATCTAAAATTTCCAAGTGGCGAATCTGAAAATAAATTAAATAATCCCATTTCGACTAATGTTACTTTAATTGGAAAAACTCTTTATATACTCCTCATCGGGGGTGTACGAAAAGAGGTGTGACAAGATGTCGTGATAGCACATCGTCTATAAGACTAGGTAAGCCTAGCATACATGCAGAATTTAACTGAAATAGTAATATAACTTTCAATTTACCAATAGTTATCATAAAAAGACTCCGCCACTCAACTGAACATAACTCCATTCATCCGGGTTGTTACAAGAAGAACTTTTTTTCAAAAATAAAAAACTTTTTTTATTTCAAAGTTGATGTATTTGGCCAAGCTTATTGAAAAAAAAAAGTGCTTTTGAGGAGAAGCAGAGCAGTTTTAGAGAAGCAGAAAAAGTAGGTTCTCTTCAAAATCACTTTTTTGAAAAGCACTTTTGAGAAAAATACACTTAAAAGCAGTTTTTAAAAAGCTTGGGCAAACACTAATTGCTGCTCAGAAATGCTTTTTAAATTAATTAGCCAAATACAAACTGCTTTTCATCAAAAGTACTTTTGAGAAAAATACTTTTATAAAAAAGCACTTCTCAAAAAAAGTTAATTTTTGCAGCTTGGCAAAACAAGCTATAAATCCGTATAAGTGAAGCAAATCAAATATGACCTAGGGTGTGTTTGGCATGAAGGAAATATTTTCCTGAACACTTATTTTTCCCTTGTTTGGTTGGTTGGTGAAAAACTTTTTTCGGAAAATATTTTTTAGTGTTTGGTTAGAGAGTAATGTAGACATCAATTTTAACAAATCAAACCTATACAAAATTTGGGTTAAATCTTAAATTCAAGACACTACAAAATGACTCATGAAATCCTTAGAATCTATTAGGGTTACTTGGAGGTTACTCTACCAAAACCCTAACTTGGAGGCTACTCTACCTTAACCCTGGATCATTCCTATAAAAAGAGTTACATATATTCCCTTAAAAAAAGATCTAAAAAATCGAAATCATCTTGAATATCTCATAAACTCATGGGATACTCACAAAGAGATCAAGATATGGCTAGATAATTCTTGATAATCAATACTTCAAGAAGATCCACTACATACTTTACTGACATCATCCTACGTTCGAGAAACACGGAAGAAGCAGAACTGTACTCACAATTAATTAATAAAATTACTTTATTTTTTTTTATGTTTCTAGTTATTTTTCGCGAAATAAAGTATTGAAAAGAAATACTAATAGTTTAAAAGATCTAAGAAATTTAAAACACTATTTTTCTTTAACCAAAGAATCATAAAAATCTTTTAACTAAAGTGGCAGAATCATAGTTACCTTAACCTAACTCCTAAGTATTGATTCATGATAATCGAATCACCAAACAAATTAGTTGTGATATCTAATTATAGAACACAATCGTTCTAACTCTAACAAAATAAAATAAAAACAAATACAAAAATAGCAATATTCTCAAATTTTAGAATTACGTATAAGTTAAAGCTCATTAATTTAAAAGGTAAATAATTTATAGAAGGTAAATCGTATTTGAACTTAGAGTCCTAAATATAAGGACTTCTTATATAGTTCAAATAAAGGAAGATTTATTAAATAAAATTATATTTTATTTCAAATTCCTAAACATTAGTTAAATGATTGTTTTGTCTAATGTGAATTATATTTTTTAAGGTAAAAAAGACGAACGATATTTCGTTAAAAATTTTCGTACTGTATATATATTTATAGAGAGGGAGTATAAATAGATAGATTAATGTGGAATATTATTCAAACACATAATATTAGTGATTATTGTTGCCATTTCCGCCTCGATAAAACCATTCAAATCCAAAAACAACCATATTTTTTCGACTTCAAATTCAGTGTTCTATGTTTTAAAAATTACGAAGAGTTTTGGTATTGGCCGTTCAATACCAAACCATAGAGGAATGTCGCCGGGAAAAGGTAGAGCATATCCCCCATCACGTGTGGTCTATGAAATTTAACACAAATTTCATAGTAAGGTAGTACGTTAGTTTCATTTCTTCCGATGTCATCTCACCTCATTAATCTGTACTATATTAAAAGCTAGAAAGTTTTAGTAAAATATTATTTATTCTTTTTGTCTTTCTAAAACAGAGTTCACATTGGACAAGATAGTTATTTGGTTATTTTCCTAATATCTAAACGTATTCATTAATTTATTTTCCTAATATATAGGAATAGTTAATTTTTTTCAATCATAAATTCTTTCATTATTCGAACTGCATAGGCAAACACTTCCATAAAAGAGCTACCATTTCACGTTTTGGTTTTCATGTCTCTTTCTTTAAATATAAATAATTTATATTTATTCATGCTCGGATTGACTTTTTAATCATGATAGGAATTACTTTCTGAATTGTATTTAACTCTCTGATATTTGACCAACTAGGAATATAAACTACTTAGTAACTCTGGTTGTTACTAAGCATGAAGATGAGTTAGAAAGAATATGCAAAGCATCCAAAGAAGAAAGAAAAGTAAAAAATCATTAATATGTCTCTTATTATTTTTTGGTAGTTTGTTTTGTTGAGCAGCTTAAAGTTTTCTTTTGCTTAAAGTCTGGCAATACTCTTTTTTAGGTGGATCCATTACAGACAACATGTATAATATAGGAGCGGTGATATGATAATTAACCAGTCCATAAAATCTGCAATTGTAACCACGTTAGGGATCTTGTGAAGAAAATTTGATAATATTCTAAAATCAAGAAATGACCGATCTCGTCAAAACACACACACAGATGGTAGAAGTAAAAGTCGTTTCTGCATTATTATTGCATATATCATAGCTAGCAGTATTTTTTGTTGACAATAGTTTGGATTTTATATATAAGGCAGTTTTTATTTCATCTTTATCTTAAAATCTTCTACACTAACTTCTCAATTGTTTTCTCTTAACATATCTTTTTCTATTTCATGTTTTAAATTTGAAGGATTTTAAGTTTGAGTTAAGTTACAAATTTCTACAGGTAGTTTGGACCATTGCATTTCATAAAAAAAAAAAATTAGTTAGAAATTCAATCTATGTCTAATTAGTTCACTGTTATTTTTTCTTACGTTTGATAATTAACAATACTAATTTATTGCCAACTTAAATTGCTTGCTTTAAAATAATTATCAACATTTAATTTTCCCCCAAATTTTGAGGTGTTTCAAATCAACTAAGATTTTATGTGTATATATATTTTCCTTATTTTATATTGCATCTAAACTATAATGCTTTTCTTATTGCATTGGTAAACTTAAGTCCTATTTCACGTATAACTCTTATTTCATGAGCTACAAAGCATATAAAAAGAAAGGAAAAGAGAATAAAGATGAATTGTAAACTCATTTCACGTAGGTAATGTGTCACCTCTTTTTTCCCGAGGGATAGGGGAGTTTTTCCAATTAAAGTGACATTATTCGAAATGAGATTATTTATTTATTTATTTAGAGTCGCCACTTGGAATAGTTATTATGGTGTCTCAAGTCACCAATTTATTTTAAAATTCCAAATCGAGGAAAGTTGACTCTATTTATAGTCGGCGAACTCAGAAGATCAGGTAAGAAATTCTGTTAAACCGGGAGAAGGTGTTAGGCATTTCCGAATTCCGTGGTTTTAGCACGATCGTTTAACAATTTATACTTGGCCCAATTATCTGATTTATTACCTGTTTCAAAACCTATCGTGCATTTTAACTGTGTAACCGCTTTTAAGAGAGTTTTAATCGCTTTTAGGATTTATGAAGTTTATTTGAATAAGTCGCGATGTCGCGCACTTATCGTTTTTGTACACATTGTGAATCGTGTCACTGAGACGCACCCACGATTTATAACATGTTTATTATTATTGTCATTTGAAGTTGCGGTCAACTCTCATGAAACGCGCACTTGAATTGGGGTTACGTATCATGACTATACCACGGGAACCATACCCATAGTCACGATGATTTATTTATTAATCGTACCCAAAGCAACTAGCGCGTTTGAATTATTTATCCTAAATTTGGGATCGCATGGAGAAGCTCGAATGTTATGGAATAATGCGGGTATGGTCTAAAGTTAATTAATGAAAATTGAGGAATCAATTAAGTTACTAAGCTATTTAGAAGAAAGCTCATGGGTTGATAAAAAATGAGCAACTGGGCTAAAGGGAAAAGTCCCAAGGTAGTATAATTTCACATCCTTGGACTGGACCTAGGTCCGTAAGCAGACCCATCGGGACAAACCATGGCCCAAAATTACACTTACTAGAAGTAGCTACTTTCTAAACAGTTCATGAATTTCCGGCCAATAAACGTATTATACACATTTGGTCACTAAATAAGAAAAAATTAAAGGAGCACTGCAAAATCATAGATTCTCATAGAACTACAGATTCAAACGGATCCAAACCCATATATCCATGCCTATTTCAGTTCCCATTTTTGTTTAGCAGGCACTAATCAACATACATTTCCAGATAATACATTACATATATGAGAAAAATTTTAACTCTCAAAATGAGATGACTTAATCCCTAGCAGATGCCAAAACATAAATGTCTCCCAAGAGGAAGGCCACATAAGTTCCTGAGATTCTTATAATATATGCCGTTAGAAATGCCAATCAGACCAATTAGCAGCCAAATCTGCAGATCTCGGCCTCTTACCTCTAAATTCCTAACAACATGGATCTTCTATCAATGTTAGCACATCAGAATTCCAGTATCGCAAAGCATTTCAACATCTCCTAATTAAATCCTATGATCAAATACTTCATGGCTCAAACACAATAACAGTCACATGAATTTAAGGAGAAAAAAGAGACAAATTTTCATATTTATAATAACAGAACGCCTATTATAATTCATGGTTTCTATAAAACTGAATGAAGATTACACTATTTAAAAGCTGGCTTGTACCTTAAACTGCAGCTGAATAAAAATAACAGCCAACGATGATTATGGAGTTTAGCTAGTGAAGGAAGGAACAACAGCAACAAATCCAGATTTTGTTTTAAGCTTTTGAATTTTGAGATTTCTAACAGCTCGGTTCCCACAAGAATCTCAAAACTAACAAGTAGATGAACTGAAATTTGACATAAAAAAGGAGCTCTCTAATTTCTTTTTTTACTCTATTCGACATAACAAGACCTCGACAAACCGAACTCGACCAGAGCTTTGACTAAGCTCAAGAATGGTGATTTGGCAGTTGTTTCTGGGGCATTAAGACTGAATTTTAGGCGGTTTCTGAATAAATTTTCATATCTGTTTGGCTTTGATTTCTGGACTGTTATTGGGTCGAATTTGGGGTCTAATTTGGGGTTGCTTGCAGCTGAATTTCAACAAAGAGAAAGGGGCTATTTTGAGGTGTTTTTAGCTGGGTTTTTGTGCTGATTTTAGCTGGGTTTAGGAGCTATTTTCGGACCTAGATTTCAGCTGAAATTTGCTGCAAAAAAGGATGTTGTTTCGTTGGTGCTTGTGGCTGGATTTTAGAGAGTTTTAAGGTGGACTTTGATTGTTGGTTTTTGGGTGTTTAATTGCTGAAAGTGGAGGTGGGTGTTAATGGAGACCAACAAAGGCTAACAAAGCTTGGTGAAGAAAAAGATCAGTATAAGATTGGATCCAAAAACGCAACTCCAAGGTCTCCGAATTGTTCCCTTAGAAAAGATAATCCTAACCCCTTTTTGTTATCTGTTTTTCCGTTTCTATCTCTCTCCTTTTTTTTCTTTTGTATCTGAAATCCAAAAGTTTGAACCCAGAAATTTTCAGCGAATTTGATTGTGAGTTTTTCCGTGTGTGTGAGGAAAGGAGAGTGTGAGAGTGAGGTCTGTGAATTGTGAGGATGCAAAATGGTTGAGTGAGAGATGAGTGAGGTCAGAGATGGGATTAGGGGGGCGGCTGCTAAGGTTTTCTCAAGAGAGGGGATCCGTCTGTGTGTGTATTTGGAGATAAGAGGGTTTTTGTCGGTGAGGGAAGTGAAATGACGTTGTTTGCTCACGCAACGACGTCGTTTGAGGGTCTGAGGCTAGCCGGGTCAGGCAGACATGGGATTGGGCTGGCCTGGTGGACTTGAAGGGATTTGCGCCATTTGAAGCTGGCCCAATTCAGAATTTAAGGAAAAACTGACATTTTCTTCTTTATCGGACCTTTCAAAAATGGCCACATTACTTCTAATTGAATTTTTTTGCAAAGATACCTAATTAACATTTAAACTAATTGATTAAAACTAATATATATTTTTGTTTTAACCATGCTTCTAACCTATGATTAATTCTTAAATGCAATTAACACACTAAATGAAAGATAAAAATATTTTGATGATTTTTATGATTTAAAATATTTCTAAATATGCATGAACAACCTGAATAAATGCAAAACAAATAAAGAAAAATTCCTAAAATTCTATAAAGGTAATTAAAATTATTTTTGGACTATTTTTACGAGTAATTTCTTATGTGGGGTAAAAATTAGGTATTCACAGCTGCCCCTCTTTGCTCGAGAACATGAAGAGTTTTCGGGAAAAGATAAAGTGAGCAATATGAGCAATTTTTGCTCGCTGGACACCTTATTTGGAAGCATTTTGAAAAAATTTGACTGTACCTTGCTTCGGAGGTTGCCTACATATCCTTGGCTATAAAGGAATCAGGTCAGTGTAATTCTGGGAGTTTTGGTAGCTGGGACCACCGAAAAGTTGTGATCTCACTGCTGTTGCTGCTGTTACTACTTGCTGAACTCCTTATTACACCAAAATCAAAATGAAAAGAAACTAAACAAGCCTATCAGCTATAAGTTATAAGATTCCTATCTATAAGTCTTTTGAAGCTTGATCTTGAGCCTTGACTGGTTCTTCACGTAGACTCTGATCTGAATCTTGATGCTTGCTAGCTGCACGTGCTAGTTCATTCTTTTATTGTCTCTAGGGATCGAAACAAGACATGCAAAGCTCGCGACTTCAGTCATGTCTTGAGCAGTCCACATCTTTTCCTCCGCTTCTGCATTTTGGATTCACTTCTTTTTCTTTCTTTTTCCTTATTTTAGGTTCAGACTTCTTCTTTTAGTTATCTCGAACCCCGTGCCTCGATGTAGGACCTGCTCAGACACCAGAACAAACAAACGAAAGAAATTTTTCTGCCCAGTTTGCACTTGAAAAATTTCGTGAGTTGTTGTAGCAAAATTCTAAATTACTTCTTTATAGAAAGCAATAAAAGGTCGGGAATGGTGTACGATGATTTTTTTTTTTTGATTTTTATGTTGGGAAAATGTGGCCAGGGAATGGTATACACTATATTGGTAATGATATTAGGGAGTGGTGTACCCTGCATTTAAGATCAAATCAACTAGGGAGTAGAGACCCTATGTTGGAAAGAAGACTAGGGAGTGGAGACCCTGTGTCTAAAATAAAATCAACTAGGGAATGGAGACCCTATGTTGGGAAAGGCGACTAGGGAGTGGAGACCCTACGTCTAAAATAAAATCAAATAGGGAGTGGAGATCCTATGTTAGAAAAAGAGACTAGGAAATAGACTCTATGTTGGAAAATACAGCTAGGGAAAGATGTACCCTATGCTAACATGCGACTGATTTGATTTTTTTTTTTAAAGCAAAAATATTTTCTTATTATTTTTTTTAAGACTAAATTGTCTCATTGCTTATTTTCTGAGGGCATGAACAATTGACCTTTTCTTTTTCTTTTTATAAATCCAGACTTTTTTTTAATTTATCCTAGGAGAAAATTCATCAGACTAGGTTTTCTTATCTTAGGATAAAGATTCATCAGACTAAGACGTATAACCTAGGAGAAGTTCATCAGACTAGATTTTCTAATTATCATCTTAGTAGAAAGATTCATCAGACTAGGTTTTCTTATCTTAGGAGAAAGGTTCATCAGACTAAGATTTATTATTCTAGGAGAAAGATTCATCCGACTAGGTTTTTTTTTATCTTAGGAGAAAGGTTCATCAGACTAAGATTTTTATCCTAGGAGAAAATTCATCAGACTAGGTTTTCTATCTTAGGAGAAAGATTTATCAGACTAAGATTTTTACCCTAGGAGAAAGATTCATCAGACTAGGTTTCTTATCTTAGGAGAAAAATTCATCAGACTAAGACTTCTATCCTAGGAGAAAATTCATCAAACTAGGTTTTCTTATCTTAGGAGAAAGATTCATCACACTAAGACTTCTATCCTAGAAGAAAGATTCATCAGACTAAGATTTTTACCCTAGGAGAAAGATTCATCAGACTAGGTTTCTTATCTTATGAGAAAAAATCATTAAACTAAGACTTCTATCCTAGGAGAAAATTTATCAGACTAAGACTTCTATCGTAGGAGAAAATTCATCAAACTAGGTCTTGTCTCTTTTTTTTTTGTTATCTTAGGGGAAAAATTCATCAGACTAAGATTTCTTATTGGGAGGAAAATCCATCAGACTAGGGTGTATTACCCTAGGAGGAAAAATTGTGTGAAGAGCAATGGCAAGATTTTATGCACACTAGCAAGACAAATAAAGGTAAAGATTTGAGAAACTTCCCTTTGTCGGCTCTTCTCTTCTCTTCTTTTTTCTCTTTTTTTTTTCGAACCACTTTCCTTGCACTGCTTTGTTCCTGTTTCAAACAAAGAAAATTTTGTCAGATTGAAAGTGGCGGTCGGTTTGTGGCCTTGAGTCTTGAGCAGCTTGGCTTTGTGATCATCCAGCCTTTGAAAGACCGACTATATTGGTAGTTGGTTACACTGCTGGGAGACTCTGTTTTTGCTTTCAAGGGACCTTTACTTTCTGTATCA
Organism: Nicotiana obtusifolia; assembly: GCA_002018475.1. Classification (NCBI taxonomy): domain Eukaryota; kingdom Viridiplantae; phylum Streptophyta; class Magnoliopsida; order Solanales; family Solanaceae; genus Nicotiana; species Nicotiana obtusifolia. The sequence goes on from MCJB01050428.1 coordinate 9,862, forward strand.
ACCCTGATTGTTTCGCTCCCCGTGCCGTTTGTGTTTTCTGGCTCAATCAGTCTTATCTCAAAAAAGAGATTACTTTTCTCGGATAACCTTTTATGATATCTTGAATGGCTTTTGCTTTTAGAGCAATTTGTCTGTCAGAGAGAATCATAACTGGTAAGTGCCTTTTACACGATGTGCACACTTCATAGTCTTTGTTCAGTACTACAGGGAGTCCCTGATTAACTTTGAGGTTATCTTTGCTTGCTTTAGCAAAGTAGGTTAACAAGAGTCTTTTTTAGGGGGAAGAATTTTCATGAATCCTCAAAGCATGTTGACTGTAACAATTGAGTGTGCTGGCCAAAGTTACTTTGTGCAACTGAAAAGCTGGTAGCATATTCTGAATCTTTTCTTACTTGTTTTGACTAGAACTGACTCGGCGTGAAGGACACAATGATGCAAAGAAACAATATTAGCAAGAAACGCCCTTGTCTGGAAGAATAGAAGGAAGAGTTTTCTCTTTCTTTTCTTTTTTTGCGGTAACTAGCCTTAATGATCATGACATGTATTTTGGACTTAATGCCTTGATCTATCAAACTAATCAAATCTTCCCTTTTACCATTTTTATGACCTTTGAAATTGAGCTTATTTGTGCCAATTCTTTGCTTCAGCTCACAGCTCACTTTTGACTAGTGATGCCCCGAGAGGTTTTCCCCAACAAGTCTCTCTCATTTATTTATCTCTATTTACTTTCGACTTACAGTGCCCGTGAGGGCTTTCACTAGTAAGACTCTCTCATTTTTTTTCTTTTTCTTTTTTTTTTCTTCTTTCTTGATTCCTTGAATGAGAACCGTGACCATGTCCCTCATATAACAACCATTGATCATAGCGGATTTTCTTTGGCATTCTCAAAACTGATCTGGAGGTCTTGTTTGGAAGGCTTTTGAATATGGTTAGGAAAAAAGGATGGTACGAACGTTCAAAGTAGACTTAATATGATGGGTTGTACACTTACAACTCTTGGATTCGACTCTTTCAAATAACTAAAACAAACTCATGCCCCAGTTTTAGATACTGGAAATTTTCCTCTCTTTTTTTTTTTATTCTTATTTGGTTGGACCGAACCGTAAAAGGCTGCCTACGTATCTTTTTTTTTTAAAGTAATCAGGTCAAACGTAGTTCAAACATCTGACCTAACTAGTTTTTTTTTAATCTTTCGTTCTTTTTCTTTCTTTTTCCTTTTTTTTTTCTCTTTTTTTTCTTTTCTTTTCAAAACAAGTTGCCCCAGCCTTTATTTTCTGGGGTACATGGACCTTTGACTGTTCTTTTCTTTTCTTTTTGCTTTTCACTTGAACTTTCGAAGAATTGCCCCAGTTTGTACTCTTGGGGAATGAACTTTTTTTTTTTCATTTACTCTAAACTTGATTCCAAAAGAGGATGGTCAAAGAAAATAACACAAGCTCAAAAGAGGTAACAAAGGGTTTATGGATAGCAAAAAAAGGGCCTTCTGGCCTTGAGAACGCCAAACATAGTATCCTTTAGCGATCACAACATTGATGAACATGTCTATCTTCTTGATGTGTCGTGGTCTAAAGACACTTTCCATCCACTAATGTCAAACTTTCCAACAAACTTCAATTGATTCTTCCTCAAACCCAACCTTCACAATGATTTGAAGGTAAATATCATTAACCTCTACGGGTATGACAATTCTGGTTCCACAAGAATTTTACTCGAGCTTAATTCCAAAATTATTCGACTCCTTATTCATCAAAAAGTGTCTTGTTCTCAGTTGTCCAATTCAAAACTAGATCAATTTTCTAGGATCTGGCCAATAGTTCCGCATGCATGTCACGTCACTAGAACTAGCAGGAAAAGGATTAAGCATAAAATGACACAAAAGGACAAACTGTATTTCATTAAGTAAAGGATGGAAAGGTTGGACAACAAGACAAATAAACTAAAAGCTGAGTTATAACCCTAAAATAACCCATATAATGAAAATAGCAACAGAACAAACAAACAAACAAAACTCACACAGTCAAAATAGAGGGATGGAAGGGTTTGACCCAATAAAATATATAAAATCTGGATCACAACCTTGAAATAACCCAGATAATAGAAAAAAACATCAAAACAAGCTACCAAGAGTCCTTCTTAGTGAGGAGGGAATGACTTTTCAATTGTTAAGCCTGACATTTAGCCACAAATTTGCTCATCAGAATCACCAGTGCCTTCTCCAACTTTAATATCATTAACTTCAGTCAGAAAGTTCCCGAGAGTCACCACATATCATCTCTACAAAGTGTACATCATCATGTGTAGGTAAAGGAATCTACGGGATATTCTAGGTGCCACTGTCTTGGATCACAATCAGTTTTTCCTGGATCATCCTTTCTATTTCTCTTTTCAAATCCCTACAGCTTTCAACATCGTGCCCCTGGGCATTGTAATGGTATTCACACCTTTTAGAAGGGTCAAAGCTTCTTGCACGTGGGTCCACATAATTTGGATGGATAGGTGCAATCATGTCATAATGCTTTAATTTCTCAAACAAGCTTGCGTAAGACTCTCCGATTAGTGTAAAATTATCTTTCAACCTTTGTTTCCCTCTATACCCCTGGCTTGGATGTGGGTTATAGGGCACTTGAAAATTTTGTGGAGGTTGGTGAACATTTTGCGGTGCTGGTGCTCGCCCTCTGTCTTGGTGGTTGAACAACATACTAAGGTGGAGCAATAGAGTATTGTGGGTTCTGAGGTGGATAATAGTGCTCAGGGGAATCATCGGAAACCAGAAGAGGCTGGTCATACCTTCGAGATGTTCTCCTAAGACCTCTTCTTGACCATGATGTCATCATGGTTTCTTCATCCTTCGCATTCGTGTCACTAAAATTAACAGATTCAATCTGGACAGCCTGAGTTGCGGCTTTGAGAATTGTTTGACTTATAATTCTACCTGTCTTAAGGCCATTCTCAACCATTTCCCCAATTTTGATTGCTTCTGAGAAGGATTTGCCAATTGTGGACATCAGAGGTTTTGAAAATAATCTGGCTCCTGAGCCTGAAGGAAGACAGTGATTAGCTCATGATCATTCATGGGTGGCTTAACTCTAGCCGCTTGCTCTCTCCATTTAATGGCATATTCCCTGAAACTTTCAGTTGGTTTCTTCTTCAGGTTCGAAAGGGAATTACGGTCGGGGGCGATGTCGATGTTGTATTGGAACTATTTGACAAAGGCCCAGGCCATGTCATCCCACACATACCAGTGAGATGTGTCTTGATCCATAAACCATTCGGAGGCTACTCCCGTAAGGCTTTCCCCAAAATAAGCCATCAGTAATTCTTCCTTTCCTCCCGCACCTCTTAGTTGATTGCAATACCTTTTCAGGTGGGCTATGGGGTCTCCATGTGCATCATACTTTTCAAATTTGGGAGTATTGAAACCAGGTGGCAAGTGGACATCGGGGAATATACATAGATCCTTAAAGGATATACTCTTCTGATCTGCCAACCCTTGTATGTTTTTCAGCTGTTGTTCTAAGCTTTTCATTTTTTGGGGCCATTTCTTCCTGTGCCATCTTTCGGGCAGGCTTCTCAATCTTTGCAGAAAGATCAAATAGATATGAGTGGTACTCGGGAGAGTGGTACTGTTCTTGCTGGGTAGTAAATTGTGACTCATGACTTTTATTTTGTACCACTGTCGCCTATGGGATAATGAAGACGGGCATAACAGTAGTGGTTGTCTCATTGGTTGTCAAAGGCACACTTTGGGAGCGCGTAAATAGAAGTTCCAGCTGTAGTCGTACAGTTGGTATAAAGACTGAGCCCAGGTGGATAGGATTGATCAGACAATGAGACCGGAATGGTAGTAGTCGAGATGGATGTGAACTTTGGGAAACCATGAATAGATAAAGGCGGCCCTTGGCCATTGGCCCATGCCCGACACATTTCGGTCATTTGCTGTTTCAGTATTCTATTTTCCTCAACCACAGTAGACTCTTGTTGAACCCTCTGACCTCGACTCTCTTGACCGCTCGCAACAACTTCGATGTCAGTTTTCATAGGCATTTTTCTCTTGGATTTTGTGAATTCTGGATGTGTTGCCAGCGTACCACAAACCAACCACTTTCTTCACCATTCAAAACAAAAAGATGTTAGAATGGACTCAATCGGTCCTTATTATTATCATCAATCATTTTTTAAAAAAAAATAGTCGATCGAACCTGATGTGGGTTGCCTATGTATCATGTGGGAACATGAATCAGATCTTGCATAGTTCGAGAAGATCAGAAATAAAGTAAATAAACTAACTCCTTTTTTGAATTTTTTATTTATTTATAGAAACCGGACCATGAAAGCTCCTTACAACGAATATTATTGGATTTTGTTTCTTTTTTTTTTGGGGGGGGGGGGGG
>MCJB01050428.1:14275-29793 GCA_002018475.1 Nicotiana obtusifolia
TTTGAAAGGAAGACTTATAAAAAAGAAAGAAAATATTTTCTATTTTTTTTTTTTGAAATTTTCAAAAGAAAGACTTCTAAAGGAGAAAGAAAATATTTTTGAATTTTTTTTGTTTTTATTTTTTATTTATTATTTTTTTTTGGAGAAAAATTTCTAAAGAAGGAAAACATATTTTTGGATTTTAATTATATTTTTTATTTATTTCGAATGAAATACTTCTAAAAAGAAAAAAATATGTTTGATTTTAAAATTTTATTATTTGGGATTTTCTAAAGAAAGACTTCTAAAGAAGGAATTAAAGGAAAATATTTTTGAATTTTTGGAAATTGGGGGCCGGAACCAATGATATTTGCCTACATATCTCACATCCGGTGAGAATCTGACCCACGTAGTTCGATCAAAAGTGGGAAAATATCAAAGCCTTAGTCTATTTTTCAACACCTTCTGAGTAAAATTAGACACAGTTCGAATTTTGAACATAGAAATTTTATGAAAACCAGGTGAATTTCACTCTCTTGTTTTTATTTTTTAATTTTCTTTCCCTATTCTAAAAGCCGGTAAACATACAAACCAGATCAAACAAATGTACAAGTAGCACATAAGATGCATCAGGATAGTCTTTTTAGTTTTGGGTACACCTGTCCTATACGGATCCAACCCCTGTGTTGAGTCCCCAAAGTCAAATGCACGTGATGCAAACAAACATTCCTACTAGGGATCCGGTATGAGGCTATATTGTTCTAGGTTTGAATCCTAGAGTGTGTTGTTCTAGACCTGGCTTACCCGAGCGGACGACTCGAGCAAGGGAGGGGGGGAGGGCAAACGTACCGGGAATCGAAAGGCCATCCGGCTTTGTAACTGATCCAATCCTCGTTCTAAATTAGGGATATGACACTCTAATAGAAAAGAAGCCATGTCGGCGTGCGCTTCCCAGAAGATTTAGAAGAGTTAGAGAGAAGAAGGATTTCGTAACAGTTTATATATACAGTTCACAGAATATCAAAGCGGTAAAAAAGGTAATCCCAAACATGTAATATTAGACAATCATGGGGTGTGTTATTCGGCTGCATGGTGTTCTAGTTTCTATCATTTCAGATAGAGGTACTCAGTTCACCTTGCAATTTTGGAGAGCCGTGCAGAGAGAATTGGGTACTCGGGTGGAGTTGAGCACAGCTTTTCATCCTCAGACGGATGGGCAGTCCGAGCGTACTATCCAAATATTGGAGGATATGTTGCGTGCATGTGCTATTGATTTCGGAGGTTCATGGGATGAGTTTCTACCGCTTGTAGAGTTCGCTTATAACAACAGCTACCAGTCAAGTATTAAGATGGCTCCGTATGAGGCTTGTATGGTAGGCGGTGTAGATCTCCGGTTGGTTGGTTCGACCCCGGTGAGGCTAGGCTATTGGGGACTAACTTGGTTCAGGATGCTCTAGAGAAGGTAAAAGTGATCCAGGAGAGGCTCCGTATAGCGCAGTCGAGGCAAAAGAGCTATGCCGATAGGAAAGTCCGAGATGTGTCCTACATGGTTGGCGAGAAGGTCTTGCTGAAAGTTTCGCCCATGAAGGGTGTTATGAGATTCGGGAAGAAAGGGAAATTGAGTCCTCGGTTCATTGGGCCGTTTGAAGTACTTCGGAGAGTTGGGGAGGTGGCTTATGAGCTTGCTTTGCCACCCAGTCTGTCGAGTGTACACTCAGTATTTCATGTTTCTATGCTCCGAACGTATATTGAGGACCCGTCTCATATTTTGGACTTCAGCACGATTCAGTTGGATGATAATTTGACCTATGAGGTGGAGCCAGTGGCGATTTTGGATCGTCAGGTTCAGAAATTGAGGTCCAAGGAGATAGCTTCAGTGAAAGTTCAGTGGAGAGGTCGGTCCGTGGAGGAGGCTACCTGGGAAACCGAGCGGGAGATGCGGAGCAGATATCCTCACCTATTTGAGGCTCCAGGTATGTTTCTTGACTCGTTCGAGGACGAACGTTTGTTTAAGTGCGAGAATGTGACGACCCAGCGAGTCATCTCATGAGTTACCGCTCTGTTTTCCCCATTTCTACCTTATTATGAGTTGTTATCCATGTTTTATGTAATCACGTTGAATAGTTTGCGTTCGGAGTAGATTTGGTAAGAAATGAGACACTTGGTCTCTTTTAAGAAGGTTTATGTTCGGAAAGTCAACCGAATGTTGACTTATGAGTTAGAGGTCTCGGATGTGAGTTCCGATGGTTCGGTTAGTTTGGGGAGGTGATTTATGACTTAGGAGGGTGATCGAAATTGGTTTTGGAGGTCCGGTGTAGAGTTAGGCTTGAATTGGTGAAGTTAGAATTTTTGGCGATTTTCGGTTGTTAGGCGAGATTTTGATCCGAGGGTCAGAATGGAATTCCGAAAGTTGTTGTAGCTTTGATATGTCATTTAGGATGTGTGTGCAAAATTTCATGTCATTCGGACGTGGTTTGGTTGGATTTAGATCAAAAGAGCGATTTAGAAGATTTTGAAATCCTTAGGCTTGAATCCGACGCAAATTGGTGTTGATAGGTTATTCTGAACGTTCCAAAGGTAGGAACAAGTTTGAATAATGTTATGGGATATGTTGGCATATTTTGGTTGAGGTTCCAGTGGCCTCGGGTGAGTATTAGGTGTTTAAACGGACTATTTCATCGTTGGAAGGGAAATTTGCAGAAAAACCAGAGTCAAGAATGTGGTTGCATTTCTCATATGCGGACCGCATATCTCACAATGGATCGCAAACTCAAACAGATTTTTTGACAAAACTTAACGTTGAAAATGCGGTCAAAAATGCAATCGCATTTTTGACATGCGGACCGCAAACCAAGCTTCGTGCTGAATTACGGTGAAGGCTTGGGCTACCTTTGCGATGGTCACGTCAAATATGCGGACCGCATATCTGTTATGCGACAGACATGCGATCGCATTTTAAGCCTGACAGGGGCATTTTTGTCTCATTTTCGACCATTTATAAATAAGAAACCAGTATCCATTAGGCATGCAAAACCCATTGTCGTTACCAACTAAGAGAACCATGCTCCAAACACCCTAAATCACAGCAAAATCAGCCTTGAGAACATATCCAAAGGAGACTTTCTTGGACAAATTCTTGAAAGAGGGGACCTTGGCCATCCTAAACATAATTGGAGCTATAGAGCTCAGATTGCAGCTAATCTTGAAGGGATTTTTGGGAGATTTTCAAGGGAAACATCAGGGTAAGTGTTCCTAACTCAATCTTGGTCAAGTTACCCAAATCTATTGCCATTCTAGTATGTAATTGGTGATTTAAGTTGGAAAAATTGTGGAAAATCCTCACGTTTAGATTTAAAGAATTGGAGGTTGATCCGATGTCAGATTTCGATAATTTTAGTATGGTTGAACTCGTAAGGAGATAAGGAACCCGTTGATGTGAAAACTTCTAAGCTTTGAGAAGTGGGCCCGGGGCTCGGGTTTTGCTAATTTCGGGATTTCTTGGTATTTTCGATTGTTTTCGCTTAGGCTTTGTTCCCTCAACATATTGTGACGTATTTGTTCTGAATTTGGATAGATTCGACGCACGTGGAGGCCAATTCAAAAGGCGTTGTGGGCTAGAGATTTAGCCGGTTTAAGGTGAGTAGTGATTGTAAATGATGTTCTGAGGGTTTGAAACCCCGGATTGCACATCGTAGTGCTATATTGAGGTGAGGCACACGCTCGATGATGAGCGTGGGCTCGTTTACTACTGGGGGTTGTGACTTGGTCCATCCCGATTGATGATTTTACTACGCAATTGATTGAAACTTACTTGTTATCATCTTGGTTTGGGCTGATTACCATATTTAGGCTTCGTGCCGATTATTTTAAACCCTTCGGGGGGTATTTATCACTGTTTCCTCACTGTTTTGATGTATTACTTGGGCTCAGTCGTATTGATTACCACTGTTTTACAACTCATCCACTTTTACTCAGTTTTGAGGTTTAAATGATATTTTATATGATGTAAAAGGGAACGGGTGGTACGCCTACCACAAAATGTGATGTAAGTGGGAGCGGGTGGCACGCCGCCACGAGATATGATGTAAGTGGGAGTGGGTGGCACGCCGCCACGAGATATGATGTAAGTGAGAGCGGGTGGCACGCCGCCACGAGATATGATATAGCGCTTAGGCCGTAAGGGGCCCCTCCCGGAGTCTAAACACCGCAGTGAGCGCGGGTACCCATTGTGATGTGAAATATAGCCTGAGGGGCTGATATTGTGATATGCCCGAGGGGCTGATGTTGTACCATGTGATATTATGCTCGAGGGGCATGTTTATAAATGATATATAGCCCGAGAGACGATGTTTTACTTTATATTATTTACCAAAAAGGATTTCATGTTTTTATCTGTTGAAAAGAGATTTGACTTGGATTTCTCACTGATTCTCTGTTTGCGAATGATGTTTAAATGCTTCATTATAGAATGCCTTGTGCCTTGTGTGTTTTCTTACTTTCAGTCGTTATTTATGCTTATTACTCACTGAGTTGGAAGTACTCACATTACTCCCTGCACCCTGTGTGCAGATTCAGGCGTTGTTGGTTCCGCCCCGGAGTATTGATTTTCTCCTGTCCAGGCAGTGATTCAGAGGCTACGAGGTATCTGTTGGCGTCCGCAGCCCCGCGTCTCTATTAATTGTTGTTTCCATACTCTTCAAACAATTGTTACAAATGTTGTGTATATATATCAACTGGTAGTAGGATCTGTAGTTGCTCATGACTCTGTGACACCCCGATTTCGGGCTGTTGTCGGGATGGTTAGCTATGTTTCCGCAAATTACTGTTATTAAATTTTGCTTATATTGTTTTCTTGTTAAATTAACTACTTAAAAATGAGGTTTAGTTCGAATTGGCTGGCCTTGTCTTCACGAGAGGCGCCATCACGACCGGGTTCGGGGTTAGGGTCGTGACAGTAATATTAGACAATCACAAGAAAGCTAAGCATAACAGTTATTCTAAGCTCGAATTCTGAACCCTGATCCAGAGATTCTAGGTTCTATCCCCAGCAGAGTCGCCAGAGCTGTCACACCTCCTTTTTCTCGAGGGATAGGGGAGTTTTTCCAATTAAAGTGACATTATTCGAAATGGGATTATTTATTTATTTACAGTCGCCACTTGGAATAGTTATTATGGTGTCCCAAGTCACCGGTTTATTTTAAAACCCTAAATCCAGGAAAGTTGACTCTATTTATGGTCCGCAAACACAGAAGACCGGGTAAGGAATTTTGTTAACCTAGGAGAAAGTGTTAGGCATTCCCGGATTCTGTGGTTTTAACACGGTCGCTTAACAATTAATACTTGGCCTAATTAAATGATTTATTACCTGTTTTAAAATCTATCGTGCATTTTAACTTTATAATCGCTTTTAACAGAGTTTTAGTAACTTTTAGGATTTATGGAGTTTATTTGAATAAGTATCGATGTCACGCACTTATCGTTTTTGTACACATTATGAATCGCGTCACTTGAGACACACCCGCGATTTACAACATGTTTATTGTTGTTATCATTTGAAGTTGATGTCAAGTCGCATGAAACGTGCACTTGAATTGGGGTTACGTATCATGACTATGCCACGGGAACCATACCCATAATCACGATGATTTATTATTAATCATACCTAAAGCAATTAGCGCATTTGAATTATTTATCCTAAATTTGGGATTGCATGGAGAAGCACGAATGTTATGGAATAATGCGGTTATGGTGTAAAGTTAAGTAATGGAAATTGGGGAATCAATTAAGTTACTAAGCTATTTAGAAGAAAGCTCTTGGGTTGATAAAAAATGAGCAACTGCGCTAAAGGAAAAAGCCCCAAGGTAGTACAATTTCACATCCTTGGACTGGACCTAGGTCCGTAAGTAAACCCATCAGGACAAACCATAGCGCAAATTACAGCCACTAGAAGTAGCTACTTTCGAAACAGTTCATGGATTTCCGGCCAATAAACGTATTATACACATTTGATCAATAAATAAGAAAAAATTAAAGGAGCACTGCAAAATTATAGATTCTCACTAAAACTACAAATTCAAACAGATCAAATCCCATATATCCATGCCTATTTCAGTTCCCATTTTTGTTTAGCAGGTGCTAATCAGCATGCATTTCCAGAGAATACATTACATATATGAGCAAAATTTAAGTCTCAAAATGAGATGAGTTAATCCCTAGCAAATGCCGAAACAGAGATAATTTCCCAGGAGGAAGACCACATAATTTTCTGAGATTCTTATAATATTTGCCCTCAAAAATGCCAATCGGACCAAGCTGTTTATGGGGCATTAATGCTGAATTTTAGGCGGTTTCTGATAGATTTTCACATCTGTTCGGCTTTGATTTCTGCACTATTATTGGGTCGAATTTGGGGGCTAATTTGGGTCTGCTTTCAACTGAATTTCAAGAAAGAGAAAGGGGCTGTTTTGAGGTGTTATTAGCTGGGTTGTTGTGCTGATTTTAGCTGGGTTTAGGAGCTATTTTCGGAACTGGATTTCAGCTGAAATTTGCTGCAAAAAAGGATATTGTTTCGCTGGTGCTTGTGGGTGGATTTTAGAGGTTTTAAGGTGGACTTTTATTGCTAGTCTTTGGTTGTTTAATAGCTGAAAGTGGAGGTGGGTGTTAATGGAGACCAACAAAGGGTAACAAAGCTTGGTGAAGAAAACGATCACTGCAATATGGGATCCAAAAACACAACTCCAAGGACTCCGAATTGTTCCCTTAGAAAAGATAATCCCAGCCTCTTTTTGTTATTTGTTTTTCCGTTTCTATCTCTTTTTTTTTTTGTATCTGAAATCCAGAAGTTTGAACCCAGAAATTTTTAGCGAATGTGTGAGGAGAGGAGAGGAGAGTGTGGGAGTGAGGTCTGTGAATTGTGTGGATGCAGAATGTTTGAGTGAGAGATGAATGAGGTCAGAGATGGGATTAGGGGGGCGGCTGCTAGGGTTTTCTCAAGAGAGGGGATCCGTCTGTGTGTGTATTTGGAGAGATGAGGGTTTTTGTAGGTGAGGGAGGTGAAACGACGTCGTTTTCTCACGCAACGGCGTCGTTTGAGGGGCTGAGGCTAGGCCGGTTGGGCAGACATGGGATTGGGCTGCCTTGGTGGACTTGAAGGGATTTGGGTCATTTTGAAGCTGGCCCAATTCTGAATCTAAGGAAAAACTGACCTTTTCTTCTTTATTGGACCTTTCAAAAATGGCCACATTACTTCTAATTGAATTTTTTTGCAAAAAGACCTAATTAACATTTAAAGTAATTAATTAAACTAATTGATTAAAGCTAATGTATATTTTTGTGATTTTTATTTTAACCATGCTTCTAACCTATGATTAATTCTTAAATGCAATTAACACACTAAATGAAAGATATAAATATTTTGATGATTTTTATTATTTAAAATATTTCTAAATATGCATGAACAACCTGAATAAATGCAAAACAAATAAAGAAAAATTTCTAAAATTCCATAAAAGTAATTGAAATTATTTTTGGACTATTTTTAGGAGTAATTTCCTATGTGGGACAATAATTAGGTGCTCATAGGTAAAAAGTCAAAATATTTATTATTTTATATTCTATTTAAATTTTACCACTTCAATTGCAATAAGCCAATAAACACATAAAATTGAACGCTAACTTAAATAGTTAGACTTACGCAAGTTGCCTTACATATATAAAATCAATTTCCATTAAATAATACTTACTCCCTTTGTCTCAAATTACTTACCGTATTTCTTTTTTACACGCCCCTTATTGAAATATTAATTATGAGGAATTTTTGACTATTTTACCACTATTTTGAACATTTACTCTATTTATATGCTATCTTCATTTTCAAGAATAAATATTATTAATGGTTAAATTGGAAAAATATCATTTATTTTGCTTTAAACTTCTAAAACGATAAATAATTTGAGATAATTATTTTTAAAAATCATGACAGATAATATAAGAAGGAGGGAGTAACACTTATATAATTAAATAAGAAAATATATATAAACGTTGTAGTTATGTATGTAATAAAGGAGTCCTAAAATAAAAGCACACTCATGTACAAATCAAAATAGGGAATTGTCGCATATACATAGGAACATATATATACCGAACAACCATTATTTTAAAGAACTTATTTTTTTTAATTTTTCTTTTATGATACCTCAAAAAAAATCAGTTAAAATGTATGTAAATTTTTTTAATTTTTTATACTCATTAACATAAAATATACGCGCAACGCGCGTGCCCTAAAAACTAGTATTAATATATTAGCTTTCTTACAACCAAACAAAAATAAAACCTTTTGTATATTCACTTCCATGACGACTAGGTCCTTAGCTATGACTGATAATTTAACTGTTAATATATCTCGCTTCTCTACAGTCAAATCTTTCTATAATAGTCACGTTTGTTCCGAATATTTTTGAATGTTATACGAAGTGCTGTTCTATAGAACATATATTATAACATAATATAAAAATTAGTTCCGAAAAAGCTTAACTTTTATAGTGAAGTGTTGTTAATCTTATTATATAGGAATGTTGTTATAGAAATGTATTTATTTTATTACTCAAATTACGTGTTGGATCTTGGCCAAGTCTATTTTCTTTTAAATATTAATGTTCAACTCATTCTTTATCCCGCGAGTTATATTGTACACACCTCAATTAATTTACCAAGTATCAATTAGTATCTTTTACCAAAATATGTGCTTACTAGGTAATTCTACTCATATAAATAAGAAAAAATCATCAAATATTTGCTTATCTCACTAAAATTGAACCTTGATCTCTTGTGATTTTTACTCTATATCATTTATACTCTCCGGTCATCTTTTTATGGCTTCTTCACTGTTGCATTTTTTTTTTTTTTTTTGGAATTTTGTTTCCTTGAGTTGAGAATCTATCGAAAATAATTTTTCTATTTTCACAAGGTAAGAATAAGGTGTGCGTACACTGTTCTTCTCAAACCTCACTTGTGGATTATGCTGGAATTGTTGTTATTATATTGTTGCCGGTCAACAATACAATGCTATGTCAAGCTAGTAGCCTCTGGTATCTACCTATAGCTAGAGTAAAAATAGTGATGAAGATCTAAGATCTTCACGAAAACCGTGAAATTGACTTCAATTTTCAACATAGATACTATTTGAGTGTTTGTCATGTTAGTAAAATTGATGTGGAGTGAGGTGGGGCACTTTAGGGGTGTAAGTAAGAGTTGAGCAAGATGTTATATTAAAATGAAAAAGAGATAATATAAAGATAACATGGGCTTGCGTGCTACTACTGACACAAAAGAGGCCCTCAAAGTTGGCTGATAAACTAAGCCAAATTATCTCCTGTGTCCACTCCCACTTGACTTTGTAATCTTAACCCCAGTTTGGGAGACATATGGAGAAGGATGGTATGGTTTACCCCTTTCCATTTTGTTTCTTCAATGGCATTCGACTCAACTTGTGTCACATTCTTATTATTCGACTGGATATTGGTTAATTTTCATCACTAAATTTATTGCGTCAATCACAATTTAGACAAATGAAAAGAAATTCTACACCCAGTGCTTTTGTCTCTATTATTATTTAAACACTAATTTTTCATAATTCTTACCAATTTCATTAATTTCTAGGTTACACTAACTTTATAAACAGTTAGCCCTTTATCATATAGCAACAGAAGGAAAGCGGAATCTAAACATATTAGATAGCGCAATAAATCGTACAACAAAAACTTACTCCTTCTTGTATAGCTGAAGCGGAAGACTGAATGATCTGCGGCTGAAATTACTGATCGGTAGTGATTGTCAAGGTGTATTGGAGCAATCTTCAATATCACAGTCTAACTCCTAATATGATTTTAAGAGAAGAAGGTGTAGGAAAAATTCTATGTACAATATATTTAATTTTACTCTATAAATAACTATATATAAGAAATACTATGGTTAACTTTAATAACCTTGATGAGCCTTAAAGCACCCCTAATGCGTGGTCGCATATTTTATTATTTTCGATCCAACTATATGCATATTCAAATAAAGTTCATATATTTGTGATAATAAAAAAATTGTGAAATATAATTGTGATGCTTCATACTCATTAATTAAAAAATTTAAATTTACTTATTCTCACATCACAAAAGGACCCCATATCCCACCTCCCCCGAAAATCATCTGATCGATTATCTCTCTTTCTCTATATTTCAAACTCTCTATTTAAAAACAAGAATAGCCCACTGCTTTATCCCATGCACTTGTCTTCTTCACTTCCAACACTCCTACCTTAGTGTTTTTTTAATTTCTTGTTCATACCTCCCTTATCTCTCTGTCCATAACTTGTCTCTTTAACACAGTTATCTTCAATTTTTGATCTCTTCTTCTTATTAAACTCCCCTTATATATTTTCCATTCCCCCCTCATCACTCCACAGAACTCATTACTCATTCATTTCAAGATTCTATCTGACAACTCCCATTTTCTGGCCTTTTGTCTTTCTTTTTTTGATAATTTCCTTTTCTTAGTTTCCCTGACAAGTTAAGTGACAATGTCAAGCAGAAGATCACGTTCTAGACAATCTTCAGGAGTTTCTAGAATAAGTGATGATCAAATCGCCGATCTCGTTTCCAAGTTACAACAACTTATTCCTGAAATCCGTAATAGGCGTTCTGACAAGGTACTTACGAAAAATTATTTACACTACCAGTGCACGTAACAGAAATTTATTTTTTACTATTTGTTTGGTCTTTTTTCTTGTCTTCTTTTAATTTATTACTTCACCATATATGTGTGTGTGGGTGCAAATATATGAAACCCATTTTCAAGAAACTTCCCATATTTTGTGTGGCCTTTCTTTTCCTTTTAGAGATAAGTTTGAGGGTGACATTTTCATGCCCACTAGTTAGCCTACAAGTCCTCATTAATTTCAAGCCAAAATGTAGTTGTCTTGTTTGCTGCCTCGATACATTTTTTATTTTTTTTGCTCAATAATATTTCATATAAAAAGAAAGAGCGCAAAGTCCCGGCCTAACATGTAAGTAATTAATTCTGCTAACATAAAGCAAGGAGTTGAGCCTGAACTATGTACAATAATATAACAATAGCTTTCTTGAACAGGGATATAAAAGAAGCCAATAGCCAACAGGCTTGCAAGCAGACTTGCTTGACCTATTGAATTACCAATATAGGCTTTTTACTGCCAACGAGATGATATGGAGCCGCTTCTGAATTGGTTTACGATTCGAAAGTTATCGCGAAAAGAATAAGATGTAGACCTCATATAGGGCAGCTATAATATTTTTAAGAATAAGATGTTGCTTCCTCGTAAAAGAATTTTACAAAAGCTGACGATATTCTTAGTGCGTGAGAACTGCATAATATCCTTAGTTTCTTTATTTTTAAGTATAAAAATGAAATTAACTTTTTTAATTTCGGACATATTGTTACCTCAATTAGATTCTTGGTTGAAGTCACCTATATATGCACCTTTTTTCCCTACATTTATGTTCTTTTGTGTTAGAGTAAGAAAAAGGGTCATCAAATTTAGCTAGTTTCTAACATATTTTATGCCTTTCTTTTATTAAATCAAACAGGTTTCAGCTTCAAAAGTGTTGCAAGAAACTTGCAACTATATAAGGAATTTACACAGAGAAGTGGATGGGCTAAGTGATAGATTATCACAGCTTTTGGAATCAACTGAAAGTGACAGTGCTCAAGCTTCTATTATTAGAAGCTTACTTATGTGATGATAGCAACTTCAACAAGTAGCTATATATTAGCTCAACTTCTACTTGATTAAAATTTCTATTAAGATGCAGCAGTTATTAATTATTAATTAGGGTTTTGGCCACTAGGTCAAAAGTAGGAGAGGAACCATCTTTGGCTCCACTTCAAGGGGTTTTCTCTCGTTTTTCTTAATTTTATATTTTCCCATTCGATGTGTACCTGTTTTGAGTATCTGGCTAATTCAGATTCGCGGTATGCTTAGACTAGCTAGCATTAGCAAGCTATGTCACATATATAGATTTAAAATAAGAGGGACAATATCTACTTAGATTTGTCAATGTTTTATATATTAGAGTAGTTTTTAATTTACTGATGAAGTTGTATTGTTGTATCCATCCATTTTAAGAGCTGATGCTACTTTGATCTCAGCCTTAATTTGTTAAGTACATAAGTATTCAAGATATTTTTATCATCTAATAATATCGTTTTATCTTCTTTTTTTTCTCATTTATTAAGTTTTATGAGCAATGTTCGCAACTATTGAATTGTGTCATACAGTCAGACATCTCTATAACAGTCATCTTCTATAACAACACTTCAGTATAATGGTCAATGTTTTTTTGGAACCAATTTTTCATATTATGTTAATATATGTTTTCTATAACATCACTTCGCTGTAGCCGCCAAAGAATATCTGAATAAACGAGCATGTTGTAAAGAGGTTTGACTGTATATAAGTATAACTTTAAGAAAGAGCATATTTCTATTTGCTTAATTATATTTTCAACAATAGCTTAGCTATCATGTGTTCAATATTTCAAAATAATTAACCATACTGAGCTATGAGAAATGAATGGGCTTATAAATTTATTGCACTGGAGCAGAAAACTACCTTGGTTCTGATTTACAGCATTTTCTTTTACACTCAAGATGGAGATTAAAGAATTAATTTCATTTACATATTTAAATTACTTCAACTTTGATATGGTTTAACAGTATATTGCCATAAATTTAATTACATTTCACTATATGCAAATGTTGAAGTCGGTATTTGCAAAAATTCCTAGGGCATGTCCATGCTTATAATTTGAATGTTAGGATGTGAAAAATTTAACCAAAGAAACCGTTCTATCAATATATGTGACATAGCATGTAAACCTTTGATGTCTGACAGTTACTGTTCCCTGAATTGTCACTCGCTTCTTTTCGCGATTCTCTTCTTGTCAAAAAATGTCTTACTCATATTAAAAGATATTTCATGTATCTCGTTCAAGCAGTCTTTTTCGCTATATGGCGTATAATAGAGATCGAACCCCTTTCTGTTGTTGGGGAGCAGATGTTCCAAATCCTTTCTTGGCCCTTAATTTCTTGTTTTATGAGTGGTCTCCCAAGGATCATTATTAATATTGAAGAATTAATTAGTTTCCAAACTCTCGGTCGGCAATGTATACTATAACGAAAAAGGGTTAAATATACTCATGTACTATCAAAAATAGTTTAAACATACTATTCGTTATACTATTCGCTCAATTAAGATCCCAATAGTATACTATGATACTGATATGCAATATTTAAACTATTTTCGATAGCACGTGAATATATTTGACCCTTTTTCCAAGAGGAACAAACCATTTGACTCTCATAATTGACCCTTTTTCCAAGAGGAACAAACCATTTGACTCTCATAATGAAATTTTCGAAAGGAAATCTTCTGCTTCTATTTTATTTCTTTTATCTTCTTTTATTATCTATTTATCATGATGAAAGACCTACCACGCCCTGGCTAGTATGTTATTTTTAAGCTGAAAAAGTTTCATTAGTTATTTTTTATATATGGGCCTCAATACTGAGGGCATTACGCAATTGACATAATCCAAGCACTTTTTTGGTTAATCAGTTCAATTCTCTTGTCCATCGGACCAATAAATTAGAATCATCTCATAGAAGGAAAAATCAAAATGGTCAATAAAGTGGGATCATAAAAATCAGGAAAAATAACTAAATATACCCCTGTACTTTATAAAAATGTTTAGATATACCTTCCGTTTAAAGTTTGGTTCAATAATACCCTTGCCGTTAAACTTTAGGGCTAAAACTCACTAACTGTTCACTATTAAAGACTAATTAGCCTCTAATCAATTGGGTTAACATCTATGAATGCCATATGGCTTAATATTAGTTTTTAACTTTTAATCCAAACTCTTTAACCCTCCTACGAACATCTTCCTTATTTTTACCAAATCAGTTATTTCCCTTTCTCCATAGAGGACTTCCCTTTCCCTTCATCACTGCCATAGCTGGTTTCTCTAAACTGCCTTCCTACCCTCCCCTGCCCCTTATCATCCACTTCTCTCTTCCTCCTCTGTAGCCATTGTTATCTTGTTACTAAATAAATTCAACCTTCTACGGTAAAGAACCAACTAACAAATTTAGTTTTTTGTTTTTTAAAAAAAAAAAACTAATCAAGAATCTAGAAAATGAAGAAATCTAATAGCTTGGAATGAAATTTTCATTGCCATGTATTCCATTTCAGAGCCGCCATTGTGGGCGATGTTCCAACCTCTCTCTTCCATTAATCTTAACTTTTTTACAAATCCAACAAATTCTTGAACCATTTCTTCATTAAAAAAAAATATTCTAATTTAAGACAAAGTTACAATAAACTAACAAACCCAACAAAGTATTGAATAAGTTTCTTCCATAAAAAGAAAGAGAACTTTGGCAAATTACAGTTCTCTCAGAAACCCACCAAATAAATATACCAATTTTTCACAAAAATTTATACAATTAAAAATAAGAAATTTAAGAATAATTACATAAACTTATCCAACACAATGGCTTCTTTCGTATTCTTCCCTCATTCTATTTTTATCTTTCCATACCATAAATTTGTATTCTATTACCTGTATTAATCATTAAATCAAATCTTATCTATAAGGGTTTTTGATATTCCAGAGAAAAAACGGGAGAGAAGAGGTAAGGCTTTTGCTAAAGAGAAAAATAAAAATAAAATAGAGGGAGAGTTTGACAGAAGACCACGTGGCTAACTGGTGTTAATTAGCACACTTTGGGACTAATTAATGCTAAACGGAAGCCAATTGGTGTTAATTAGCACACTAGGGGTAAATTTAGCCCTAAAGATTAACGGCAAGGACACTATTGAGTCAAATTTCAAACAAAGGGTATATTTAGATATTTTTGTAAAGTACAAGGATATATTTGACCGTTTGCCCTAAAAATCATGAGACGCTAAGGCTTAAATTTCAACTTACCATAAAAAATAATTGGTGATTCTTCCCATCTGTCTAAGTTTTGATGGGAAAAGTTATCCTGTACATAAATATACTGGTGAGAGATAACAGATACTTATAAAGGCGGATCCAAGATTCGACAGTCACGAAGGCACTATTACATTCAATATAAATTTATCACTACTTATAAAAATTGGGACGGGAGCTTATGTTTATGTTTGACTATTTCTTAAAAATATTAGCAAGTTTCCGAGTGCCGTTACCCCTCTTCCTACAACGTAGGTCCGCCTTAAAAATATTTCATGAAATAGTCGAGTTGCGTGCAAGTTAGTGCGGCCACCATCGAATATTTGTTTTGTGGTTTGTTTGTTATCTAGTACCGGATGCATGGTCAGTCACTGCTAGCTTGACAAACTTCTTGCATTGTCTCTTTGTAGTCTTCTACCAACAAGAAGAGACTCGATTCTAACATGTTAAATGCATGTATATCAATATTGGACAACATGCCGATGACCACAAAAAAAAAAAAAAAAAAAAAAAAAA
>MCJB01050429.1:12117-30165 GCA_002018475.1 Nicotiana obtusifolia
CCCCCCCCCCGGCCGGAAAACCAACCACTATGCTCAACTTTCAAATAAAAAAGTGCTATTAATAGATTCTGCGCCCTCTTCAATTTTATCAAAATGTAGGTGCTCTATGAGAAATCAAGTCTGGTCCTTCTGCTAGTAAGTTATTGCTAAATGTAATGGGTATAAGATAACTACTACTACTACTACTACGCTTCATCCCAAACAAAGTTGGGGTCAGCGATATGAATCCTCACTTCTTCTTCAAGCTCAACTCATAGTATAATCATGCCAAAATAAATTAAAGTAGTGGAGATTAGTTATTTACATATATATATATATATATAATAGTAATAATTAAAGCCTATTCTTAATAAGTAGGTATCACCTATATGGATCTTTTTCTTCCGTTGTGTCCTATCTTTAGCTAATTCTGCATTGATTCCAAGGATGTGTAGGTTTTTTGAGACAATTTCTTTCCATGTGATTTTAGGTCTACCTCATCCCCTCATAACGCCTTCATTCACCATAGTTTCACATCTATAGAACGGTTCATCTTTAGGGCGACGCAAGACATGACTAAATCATGTCGGGAAAATTGGTTTTTTGTTTTTTTTTGTTTTTGGAGAAGGTTAAAGAAAAGGAAAATTGGATGTATTAACTTTGATTGATATTAAATATCCCAAAAACAACTTCTAAATAGTAGCTTAAACTTCCCTTAGAAAGCCAAGCGTAACTCCCATTTTAGAATGTGAGGCAAGCATATTTTGAAAATTGCAAGTAAGGTAGAAATATGTAAGGTCTTCTACGATTAGAGGTACTAATGGCACTGCGTGATGATACGTACCCATACACAAGTGTTCTAATAGCCTTTTGTATTTAAAAAAGTGGATTTTGTGTGTCTAGAATGCATAGGACAAGTTTACCAACTCTTCCTAGAAATAGAATGAAAAAGCAATGTCATGTAGGTGGTAGTAAAAGAGTTCTGAATGGGTAAATAAGAAGTCGCTATTTAAACTATTTATGCATATATTTCAAGCAAGAATGAAGGTTTAGATCTGACTTGTGTACATGGAATCATTTTATTTTAAAGTTAAAAAGTTCAGGAACATAACATCACCTGGTGGACTACTGCTGAGCTGAACCGTAAGTCACGCAACACAATAGAAAGCATTTCTTTAATTTCTGCAATAAACAACAAAGAAGTGTTATGTCAAAGAAGAAATGGGGTGATCATATGTTAAAGCCACATAACAGATCAGAAACATCTTATATAATCCATACACTCTTTGACACCTCTTTTACTTTGTTGTGCATGGATCTAGAAAGCCTACAGTGAGCTTTTATGAAAGACAGAGCACTCTCAAGGAAATGGACACAATACAAGCAGGATATAAAACATAAAAGATCCATTGACCAGTTAGCGACTAGATTCCTTGTGAATGTACTCAGAGGATAATGGGTGGTTTGATTGACGAGTCATTGAAGGTGGTGAAATTTGAAAATATTTCCAGGCGAAGAAAGTAAAATGCAGAAACATTTTTTTCACCTCCAGCAGAGGCAAGTTAGCAAAGATTGACATGAAATTAAAATCTTATTCTTCTTCTTTATTCAATTTAATGAAATTAAAATTTAAAATGTTTTTACTGCTGAAGTCCAGCCTGGATTCATCAATCTGAAGATTAGTCACATATGAGTAATACCTAAGAAATCTTACCAAAGAAATTAAATGACAATCTGAGGACGCGGAAGGGAAATTTCCTCTTCACCAAATTGTTGGGCATCTCCATGGTTGACAACACCCTCTTTCGAGGCTCTTGTTCTGAATTCTGGTTTTTCCATTTCAAATTCCTCGTAATGGGTGAGTAGAGAAGTTACTTCAAGAGACCTTTTTATGATGGATCACTATCTTCGGCATTAGGAGTGGCAAGGAAATTTTAATGCTTGGAAAACTAGGGAAGAGAAGAGAAAGGAAAAGGAAATCACGGATCTTTCCATTTTGTTTGGTGTTACCAGTATGAATAGGAAAGAAAATGGAGATATAATTTTCTTTCGGA
Organism: Nicotiana obtusifolia; assembly: GCA_002018475.1. Lineage (NCBI taxonomy): Eukaryota > Viridiplantae > Streptophyta > Magnoliopsida > Solanales > Solanaceae > Nicotiana > Nicotiana obtusifolia. Next base: position 14,151 of record MCJB01050429.1, read on the forward strand.
CCTACTAATTTTAATTTCCCTTTCCTCTTCGATTTTCCCTCTTTTTATACTTTTGCCTGCCTTTGCCTTACCTTTGCTGTTTCTAAAATCAGAAGCAACTACACCAGAACAGCTCTTTAGATTCAGCTCGATTTAGTGTCAACTAAACTGACTGTCCTCATTTCTCAGTCCAACAGGACAGCGCATGTGCAAGAGGTTACACTGTCACATTCTTTATTTATATTATGGTGGTGTTGGCCAACTTGTGGAAACCTTAACTAATCCACCAGGTAGCCCACTACAGCACACAAGCACAAATGTGGGGTATACCTGCCCACTAAGGCTGGAGCAGCTGGGTACTCATACTGTCACACACTCAAATATGTCTCTTGATAGTTTAGTTAGTGGAGTATCTTTTTCCATAGAACGCTGAAACTTCACATTACTTCATCAATGAAAACAAGTCTACAGATGACACAATGGCATTAACAAACCAACTCCTGGAGAATGCTCTCAAGAGAGACCTCATGCAGAAGAGAAATAGCAAACCTAGCTAGCCTATGAGCAGCTCAATTCCAAGATCTAGTGGAGTATGCAACTTTTCATTTTTCTCCCAAATATTGCAAATTATAACAGAATAACAACACTATAGCCTAAAGATAAATTTACCAGAGTTATGTTTCAGACATAGAAAAGAATGAATAGGGAAAAAAATAGAGTATATGTACCACGACTGTCGAATGTCTCTGGAAGAACAAGGATTGCAGAATACATGTTTCTCATGCTATGAGGAATGTGCAATTTCTCAACCAAAATCCAATCCCAGATGGTATGCAGGTCTTCAAGAACCTAAAAGATTTCCCCGACTATTATTATATAAACTAATGAACACTGGAACTCTAGTAAATATGAAACAAGTTACCTTGATATACCTTTACTCGAAAATCAATAAACAACATTTGCAAAGAAATATCAATGCCAAATTTGGAATGCACAATCCAAAAACATTAATTTCAATAGTAAAGTTACTAATTTGTGGGTAACAACTGAAAGAAACAAATGCACATCAAATTTTCCGCGTATTGAAACGAAAATTTAAACAAGATATTACCTGCTGCGTAGGGTAATGTTGAGATATATTTAGATGACCTCGGCGTATAGGACGGTGCAAGCAATATGGTTCAGTTGGGGATATTCGTAGAGCTTCCTCTCCACATATGTACTGTCTATATTTACGTTCACTGGAATTAGATTCAACCTTAATCTTGCTTTCCTTAAGAGTGGGGTCTTCGCTGGTACCACCCTCGTTGGGTTCGCTTTCTACAGCTACAGCTAAACATAATTACTCATTCTTGAAATAAAGTGAAACTAACATAATAAACAAACTAAGCATGCTCTCGTATTAACTAAGCATGCTCTTGTGTCATCTACTATTAAGAAACAAACAAAAGCTGAACTAATCAGAAAATATCATCTCTCCGACATGGACGTTCTGATCAATTAGTAGTCTTCTCACTGAGTATAAGCATTGAAATCTTTTAATTACAGAACTCATAAAAGCTAAATTTTCAGTAGAGATATAATCAAAAAGAGTCCATATTATTCAGAACAAAATGTCGAAAAAGAAAGACAACATTTTCAAGTCCACAATTTAAGATTAGGTAATCAACTATAGAAAGTAAAAAAATTTAACAAAATATGTTGTACAATATCCTTATCATGATGTTCATCCAAGAAGCTTGACAGAGAAATATCAGATAATAGTTAAATGCAGAAAGATTTCCCATAGATACTAAGGTAATAGACCAGCCACAGCAGCTTATGTAGTATTATTCAGAAGGCACCACTCTTACTCAGCTGCTCTAGACATTAACAGCATCAAATATTGTCGTGCCAACTGAAACATAGGGCTACTTGCCAATCAACTAACTGGCTAGCACATCACAAGCAAGCAAAGAAGAACGAGCAGGCTATGCATGTAGGCCTCAAAGAGTAATCAATGCAATACAAAGATTTGTGAATCTGTACATGCCCTAATTGGTTTATAAACAAACTATATAACACACTAACATTCAGCATCGAGAGCACAACACCCAAACCTAAATGAAGTTGCCAATATGATAATGCTTCACTCAAGAATGAACAGGTTAGAGTTCTCACCCTTTGTTGAAGAATGAGGGACATTTTTTTCTAAAACATCAGTCCAAGTGAACTCTGGCTCTTTCGTGTTATTCTGCGGAGGATATGCATCCACACGCCCCATCTGCAGAGATACACATAAAATACACACAAAAGACTGTCAATAGATGTATTCCGAAAAGCATGACTATAGATACTTTAGTTGCACTAGTCTCAGATTCCAAGAAATTGTTCCCCAAAAAACTGAGCTTCAATAGCTCAAACAACTACCTCTCATCACACATGTACATGAAGATCTCACAGACTCCAAAACACAAATTTCATATCATACTTAAAATGCATAGAGAATTCTCCCAGGTACCTTGCGTGGATAAGAACTGTTAGCTACCTCCTCATCCAAGAATGGAATTCTCAACAGCGAAGCAATCTGATTGACAAAATTAAAAATATGTGAAATAATAAAAAATATATGATAAACTATTCATGTCATCAATTTATAAATTTTCGATTAAAAGGTTCATACTCACACATATGACTAAACTTTTTTTTTCAAATTCACAGAAATAAAACAAATTGACCATGTTTACTAATATTTCATGTACAAACCATGTCATATGCTCTTTCCCGCTCCATATGTTGTGCAGTTGTAACCTGAGAATTCAGCATCTAAACACCCAAAAAAACAGACTTTCAAAAAAGATATCATCAAAACACAATAATCACATTAAATTACAAACTTGAAATCTGAATAAAAAACTAAAAATAAATTAAAATCAAACTCGATTTAGAGAAGAATCATACAAGATTGCAAACTTTAGTTAGAACTTTCTTAGAAACTCCTCCCTCCGTCCCAATTACGTGGCACTGTTTGACTAAGTACAGAGTTTCAGAAGGGAAAAAAATTCTTTTAGAACTTATGGTCTAAAACAAGTCATTAAACATTTGTGTGCTGGTAAATCATCTTAATAACAGTAAAATGATAAGTTTAAAGTTAAATTATTTCTAAATATGGAACTGTGTCATTCTTTTCTAGATGAACTAAAAAGGAAAATATGTCACATAAAATAGGATAGAGCGAGTATACAAATTCAAACTTTGGCCTTACTTGATCTTGAACATGTCGTTTAGGTAATCGAGTAGTGCGACGGGAAATGCAATGAGGTACATTGAATGGAGTATCCTGATTAGCCAATCCAATTCTGATATTTGCGGAACCTAAGTTTACAGTGCAAATTTTTTTCGACATAATTTACCAACTGATTAAGCGATTAATTAACTAACACACACGAAAGGTCAAAATTGAGAGAAGTTAGGGTTTTTAGAACCTGGATTGATGACGACGATATTGGAGCCACGCTCGGTGAAGAGGTTCGTAGGGACTACTGTTTTCATGTAATCCTGTGTACCACGCCATTAACGAAAATTGTTAGATTTTTGTGTGTGTGTTTGTGTGTGTGTGTGTGTGTGTGTGTGTGTGTGTGAATACCATGGCGAAAAGAGCTTGAGCTAGTGCCGAGGGAATAGGAGCTACTCTACTGAAGAAGAAAACGTGAAGTTAAGCGGGCTGCCTGATATACTCCTTGAAATTGACTCAAATTGAATTTGCCTCTACCTTTGCGTATAAATTGATTTTGACTCCACATAAGATTACAAATGATGAAATATGCTTAAGGACAATAATTGAGTTGAGATTGAAATAAAAAGTTTAATTTAAAATATAAGTTAGAAAAAATTGTAATAATTTATGTTTCTATAAGCATTTCATTTGAAAATTAATTTCGTATAAGTAAAGAATTGTGATGGAAGCTTATAGCTCTTTGATATATAAAAGTTTAATTTAAAGTATAAGTTAGAAAAAATTGTAAAAATTTATGTTTGGATAAGAACTTCATTTAGAAAATTAATTTTTGTACTATAAGTTAAAGACTTGTGATGGAAGGTTATAACTTTTTGAACAGAAAATATTTGAACTTTTGCATTTGCATACTAGTTATGAGTATTTGTAAATACTAAATTTTAAATTTTAAACTTTAAGTGAAATATTGAAATAGTAGCTTGAAAAAATACTTCAAGTAAAATAATTGTTTCGACTTACAAATTTTTAACATTCACAAACTTCTTGTTTAAATAAATCTTTTTTTCAACATCAACTTGGCCATAAGAACTATTTCAACTTCAACTTGAAGTATTATTTGCAAACCAATATTTGTTTTACAATTTAGCCCATTATTTTAACTGAGCTTGACTAATTTTTTTATTGCGTGAATAAAAAATTTCAAAGTTTTCATATTCTAAAAAAAAAAAAACTTACAGCTCGGATTTGAAACCAAAACTTCATGACCAACCTTCAGCTTTTCGGGTGCAAAATATTTGAAGGCTATCGTTAGTTATGTTTTTATTTAATTACGTATGTTAAAGATGAGTTTGATAAACTTTGAAACTCTGATTTCTAAACAAGAAATAAAGAAAGTTATTACGTATTATTATAAAAGTGGCGCTCAAAATAACTTATGTGTATCTCATACTAATTTATCGCACACTTACTATCTTTTATCCGTACATATGTCAAGTAACTCTTTGTCACAAGGTTTAGTCATAAAAATATGAAGATGAACAAAGAATTATAATTATCTGACTTTATGGTGGTAAAAGTATGATCACCAGAAAGTACAACATTTGTGGTATTACCAAAAGGCCAAAGCTATTTACCATGTTATTCCCTTAAACCAAAAATACTGATACAACTGTTGCGATTATGGACGATTTGATGTTTGAGTTTTGAGATGACTTTGGCCGAGATGATTGAAAATATCATATCTCTCCAAAAAGAAATTAATTCATCAAAGTAAGAGAAAAGTAGAAATAAGAAAAGAAAAAATTAAGTTTGATCAATGAAGTGTACACACCGTATATTGAATCCATTAATAGATACATCAATGAGTGCTTTTCTACATTGCAAAAACAAGAAGGAGTTCACAATTTTGTTTCCATACATTAGATGCTAGCCTTACGAAGGCATCATTTGTTTGACACGGAGGCGAGGTGTGAATCTTAATCATTCAGATCTCAAACATTAAGTGTTTTCGCTTTTAAAATTTAAATTTTAATTATTTATATCTTAATTATTAAACGTGTTTATTTTTTTTAATTTACGGTCACTTAATGGATATGAATAAGCCTGTATAATTAAAATCTATAATAAAGACTTAATTTCATTAAGATGTTATCATGCACATTCATTATTAACTGCCGCCATTGCACACCGTTATGAACTACTACTACCACCGCCACCACTACCAACATCCTCAACCATAGCAGCCGCCACTACCACCAACCACCATCCCCACCACCACCATCCTCAACCATAACCACACACTCACCCACCTTATCTACCACAACCAACCACCCCATCACCGTCAATTAGGGGTGGCAAAATGATTAAAAGAAAAAGCAGTTATCCAGGGATTCCTCAAGTTTGGGAGACTAAGAATTCTCCCAAAAGTGATCATGTTCAAGAAGTCACGGATAATATGGATATTCATATTATCCACCGGTGAACCCGTTATTTACCATTATTAAATATGGGTCTGGTCGAATAATTTATCCATTGTTGCATTGCCCGTTATCGACCCGAACCATACCCGACCCCATCCGGTCGTTTGCCACCCCTACTATCAATAACCATAGCAGGCACCGCCCACCGTTATAAACTACCATCACCTTCCCTAATCACAACCACAAACACCACCACCACCTACCATTATTAACTATCACCACCCACTGCCACCATTCTTAATCATAATCGCTATTGGTACTGATCACCACTAGTTACTATCCAGAACCACAACCATCAGCCAAAACCGCCATCAACCACTGCCTATAGTCGGCACTCACAAGTACTTCGGTTAGCCATCACCCCCACCAGCTACCGTAATAAATATATATAGATAAATATTAGATTAATTAATATTTTATTTAAATTATTTTTTTTAATTTTAATAATTAAAGATCAATTTTATATATTCAGACGGTAAAAAATAAAAGTCTTAATCATTTAGTATTCAGATCTTAATACACATATTCAAACGTCTTAATCTTAAAAAAATAAATAAGCGCTAATAGTAATTTACAAACTCTTCACTATTGGTTGGATCTTTCCAAATGGTGCATGTGGGATTTTATTTTATTTTATTTTTGGGTATAAGGGATTTTTGTTATATAACTTACTAGTAGTAAATTTGCCTGCACTTTTGCGCCTACGTAAAGATACCAGTAAACTCATACTCTTATTATGTTTGAATATTGAACTATTCAGAAATTAATCATTCAGATCTCACACATTAAGTGTGTTTGTTTTTAAAGTTAGAATTTTAATTATTTACATTTTAATCATTAAACGTGTTTATTTTTTTTATTTCACAGTCACTTAATGGATCTGAATAGGCCTGTATGATTAAGATCTATAACAAAGATTTAATTTCATTAACATGTTATCATCCACATTCATTACTAACTTCCGCCATCGCACACCATTATGAACTACTACTACCACCATCACTACCAACATCCTCAACCATAGCCACCGCCACTACCACCAACCACCACGCCCACCGCCGTCATCCTCAACTATAACCACACACTCACCCACCTCAACTATCACAACCAATTACCCCATCACCATCAATTAGGGGTGGCAAAATGGTTAAAAGAAAAATAGTTATCCAGGGGTTCCTCGAGTTTGGGAGACTAGGAATTCTCCTAAAAGTGATCATATTCAAGAAGCCACGAATAATATGGATATCCATATTATCCACCGGTTAATCCGTTATTTATCCGTCTTAAATATGGGTTGGGTCAAATAATTTATCCGTTATTGCATTGCCCATTATCGATCCGAACCATATCCGACCCGACCCGTCCGCTTGCTACCCCTACCATCAATAACCATAGCCGGCACCGCCCGCCATTATAAACTACTATCACCTTCCTCAATCATAACCACAAATACCACCACTTGCCATTATTAACTATCACCGCTCACCACCACCATCCTCAACCACAGTCGCTATTGCAAACCGATCACCACTATCTACTACCCAGAACCACCACCATCAGCCAAAACCGCCACCAACCACTACCTATAGTCGGAACTTACAAGCACTTTGGTTAGCTATCATCACCACCAGCTACCATATTATATATATATATATATATATATATTATAACAATAATAATAATAATTAAAGATCAATTTTATATATTCATAGGGTAAAAAATAAATAGTCTTAATCATTTAGTATTCAGATCTTAATACACATATTTAGACGTCTTAATCTTAAAAAATAAATGAGCGCTAATAGTGATTTACAAACTCTTCACTATTGGTTGGATCTTTCCAAATGGTGCATGTGGGATTTTATTTTTTATTTTTTTTGGGTATAAGGGATTTTTGTTATATAACTTACTAGTAGTAAATTTGCCTGCACTTTTGCGCCTACATAAAGATACCAGTAAACTCATACTCTTATTATATTTGAATTGCTGAGATCATCTAAATTACTAAAATGATTAAACTCAATAGAGTATAGACATATTGTTTGCCCCAAAAATTGGAAACAAATCAATTGAATTTTGAGCGTGGGAAACGATAAGTAAGTGACGAATTCGATTGCAAACAAGTATACGATAAGAGAGAAAGGATATAATACTTGAGAGAGAGATTACAATTGCCAAACTAGGTAATCAATATATTGCCTTTTGTTTCTTGTTTTCAGCTCCAAAAAACGTGTCCCCAACCCAGTGCATTAATACATATATATAGGAAAAAATCTACCCCCCCTGGTTGCCCACGCGGTGTCTCTTTCAATCATTTCAGTGTCCTTGTATAGTTGGTAGAACTCATACACGTTTGGTGAAGGTTCTGCAGATTTGGTGGATGTACTGCAGGTTAGGTGAGGACCCCACGTGCCATGAACAGCTCTGAGCAGTGTCGCTGACCTTTGATCACCGGTTGGCGGCGAACGCAACGGGCATATCGATGGGGTCAAACTCGGGATGGCCTATCGATCACCATATCGAATCTGGCCTTGACTCTGTCCCGACTTCGATGCTCGGTCAATGGTTCGAGCATCGATCATCCGGTTTTTGGTGTCGACATCACACATCGGTCCGAACATCGGTCAAATGATTCGACCTCGATATAGGATATCAGTCCGATCACCGATCATATGGTTCCAATTGTCGGTCTGGTAACCGGTCCCGAGGTTCAACCTCGAGATTCAACCTCGATTGATCCTTTTATGAAAAACCCGATTTTGCCTTACACACATATGAAAATAAAAAAATAATTATTACAAAATCAAAAGGATAAATTAATGAAAGACATATACTACATTCCTTTAGATGTTCTTTTTTTATTTATTACGGGAGGCTATTTGTGTAACAATTCCTTTTCAAAATCGGATAAATGTCCGGGTGGTAACTTATTAAAAACAGTACAAAGAAGGAAAGGGGTATAGACCATACTCCCTGATGCTGGAGGTGAGTTGGATAGGACCAATTCATTTACATTCGATCCTATTAATGCAACTATATGAATGCATGTATGACCTACTAGGGGAGGGACTCCTCGTTAAAGATAATGCAATGCAACTAATCGTGATGCATGAAATGCAGGCTTTTAAAAAAAGTGATCATCTGGTAAAATATTAATATTTAAATAAGACAAAATTATATATGTATAAATAAAAAAAATTGTCTTATTTAAATATTAAAGTTTTACCGGAAGATCACTTTATAAAATAAATATATATGTACTCTCGCGCGCGTGTATGTGTAAAAGAAAGACATTATTTAAAATTAAGTATTTATATTACATATTTTTTTTAAAATTAAATAACTATAAGTTGGTAATTAGTGTAGTAAAGAATAGTCGGTAACTTGGCTATATCTCAAATGGTTAATATTTTAATTTAGATTAATTAATAAAAGCTTCAATTATGAGTTTAGCTTTTTTACCAACTCATATGATTATAATATGAAGTTATTGTTTGTTGCCTTTTTAAAATAACAAAAAAATAGATATTTCTTTCTTATTAATTACGTATACCAAGGAATAAAAAATAAAGCTAGTAAAATACGGACTTGTGTTTAACACTAACAGAAATAAAAAATAAAAAATAAAATATAAAATACGAGAAGTTGCAAAATTATGAAAGCACATCATAATCACCACATTAGACGGTAAAAAGGGAGGATAAAAGAAATGGAAGATGAATAGTTTAAAATTATTAGTACTTAATATATAGTCAAACTTCTCTATAATAACCTCGTTTATTTTAATATTTTTTGGCTGTATAGTGAAGTGGTATTATAAATTACGCATATTATGATATAATATTAAAAATAGTTCCAAAGAAAACTTAGTTATCATACTGAAGTATTATTATGGAGGATGGACTGTTATAGAGAACTGACTGTATTTGAAAAAATAAAAAAATAAAAGTTTAATTAGCTTGTAATTACATAGTGTAATTACTACCAATTCTCACTTCCTTCTTGAGAATTGAAGAGTGTAATTATACCCATTTAATTACTCTCAATTTCATATTAAGAAAATACTTACTTGGCTAGATAAACATATTAAACTATATAATTACACTCAAACCTAATTCCTAAGTGATTTTCCATACAATGCTCTTTAATTTGCTAATAATTTTACTAATGAAACATCACATAACGAACTCCAAAAAGAGAGGGACCAAAATGAAACGAACAAAAGCCAAAAGGGTTCAACAAGAAAATACTCTAGAAACAGGGACACATTCGAGAAGGACACAAAAGTAGTCCTACCATACTCATGTACTTTACTGGTAAGCTACTCGCTTATTCCAGCTGCCACGTTTCTCACCAGTTACATCATTAAACCAAATGCTATTGGTTGTGAAACGTGTCTCCTTCAATCGACCGTTCATTTCAACAAATCAATTAACGACAAAGCGCGTACAGTCTTATATTTCACTCGCGAGCGTTTGCCACCTAAACAGTGAAACTCAAAGCCGACAGTGGAGGGAATACAAAACTCAATTAAGCAGTCAAAAGAGAAAAAGAGATGTGAACTTTTCCGAAATAAGTTTGTGATTTTAGTCCCTCAATTATTAATAAGTTTCAAATTTGTTAATTATGATGAGATTAACTTTAACTTTCAAAGAGAATCAAAATGTGCATCTTTATCCTTCTCCTTCCAACTCTTTACCAATTTAATCGATCCTTAAATAATAAATCGCGTAAAAGACATGCCGCTTAATAAATTATGAAACCCAATTATTTTGGCTCGACGATATATAATTTCCAATTATATAGTTATGCTCTATTTAAGATTTTTGCATTCTATAATTAAATACGTAATTATATGATATTTGAATTTTTTTTAAAATTATGAATTTTCTAAATATGAGATTTATCTCTACAAAAAAATGCATAAAGTATCTAAGCATACCAAAACTTCTAATTTTAGTGTAATAATAGCAATTAAGGGGCCGTTTTGTTTATAAGTAAGTTATGTAGAAATTAATAGTGCATGATTGTAATTTAGAGATGCAACAGTTATTTCATGTTAGAATATTTAGCCTAGATATATTACATTACTCCTATACAATGTATATATGTATATACTTTTTTAACGAAAAGAGTTTGCTTAATATCGTAATAGTTAGTCTTTATATTTCAATATTACTAATCTATATATTATTAATTATCGCATACTTATTTTTATACTATGTTGCATAAATAATATACATATTCCAACATTATTTATGTAGGGATCTTTTTTGGGTGTTTTTAGTCAATGTATTACTAATAGCCATATTTTTATTCTATATTTAAATTGCTTAAATTAATGCATAAATTTTTTCATAATTTATAGAGATATTACTTATAAAAAATAAAAATAACAACCAAATATTGTTTTAATTAATGCTTGACCGTATGGAAGATTAAATTTCCTTACTAATCCAACTAAACATTATTAATCTCTTGATCTGAAACTAAATATGTATCTCTTTCTTTTTCAATTCTTCAAATACTGTTTACTTTTCTAAGAAGGTACTTTCCTCAGCTTCCTTTTATTGGTTCAGTATTAACTTGGCACTCCCTTAAGGAGTTATTTATCAAGAGTTTGTTTTATTAAATTATCTGTATTAATGATAATTAAAAAATCCTACCAACAAGGCAATAATTGAAAATTTAATAAATTTTTCTTGATTTATTAAAATAGATAAGTAAGAAAAATTAATTTTAATATATTGTATTGGTAAAAGAGAATAAAGGAAGTAACTTTTTAAACATATTAAAGTGTACCAAATTTTGTAGAAGTTACACTACTCACATTTTCTATTCTCAGTACATCTTCTTATTCTTTATTCTTTGGAAAAACTTCTCTTTTTATTTTGACGTTGTTAAAAAAATTCCTTTGTTAGTGATTTAATTTTCAATCTTAAAAAAATAACGAAATAAAAAGTCACTATATTTTTCCCATAGAAGAATTGAAGGTAAAGATATGCTCATAAAAATCTTTAATACCAAAATTTGAATTTCCCACTACTCAAGGGGCCAAAGAGCAATTTCCTTATCTCCACATACTTCTCTTACTTTTCTCTTATTGTTTTATTACCTATAAATAAACGAAAACTACTTCAAACAAAGATCCCTGTTTTCTCTCTCTCCAGTTTGAACTTGTCTGTTTTCTAGAGAGAGAAAGAAGAAGAAGAAGAAAGGAGAGAGAAATTTGAAGCATTGCGTAATGGCGTTCGTATCTTTCCTTGGAAGAGCTCTCTTCGTATCCGTCTTCGTTCTCTCCGCCTATCAAGAGTAAGCTTTTCTCTTCAGATCTGCTCTTCTTTTTTCACCTGCACTGTGTTTATTTTTCACGCACATCAATGTATTCAGCATCTACTTATCTCAATTTAATTGCATTTAGTTATCTGTGTTTATGATTTAGTTTGGTGAATGGATTTTTGTGTATAGTGAGGGAAGCTAGGTTTTTTTTCGTTGTTTACAGAGACAGATGGATTCAGAATTTTAAGTTGATGCCAAATATGATAATACGAGTTGGCCTAATATATTTAAATTTCAAAATTTTTTAAATATGGTTTGTGTTGCAAGTTGCAACCTTGTTGGTTTGCTTGTACTAGCCAGCATGCAGATCCGCCCATTTTTTGTGGGGTGTTAAGAGTGTCCTGCATTGGTTGCAGAGGCAGGTAATGAGTTCTGGATTCTAGCCCTTTTGAGTTACTGGATTCCAAATTTATTAGTAGTTTTTCACATATATACCTATACTATGTCTCAAAATTCCGCCTCTGGTGATAGTCTCTATGCAGATAGCTAGATAAACCTGCCTACCAAGGTTAGAGCTTATGGTTAACGCAGACCCGCTGAGTGTTGTAATTGCGATTCAATCTGGAATTTTAGGTTGTTAATGCCTTGAACATTAGGTCATTGGCGACTAGATCTTGACCATGTATAAACTTGGTTCAAGTGATTTGTTTGCAGAGGTGGATCATTGGATGAATTAGTGTAATGGAATTGAAATTGGGGTTTTGAATCAGTTCATGTAGTCGGATCAGTTCCTGAGCCGAGAGTCTGCCGGAAACAACCTTTCTGTCTTCTTAAAGGCAGGGGTAAGGTCTGCGTACACCCTACCCTCCCCAGACCCCACTTGTGGGACTACACTGGGTGGTTTGTTGTTTGTCATGTAGTCGGATCAGCCATATCCCAATGTTTTTATGTCACTTTCCTTGACTTGGATGTTGAATTTAGGAAGCTTTGGGTTGGAACTGTGTGTTTTTTTTGCTCTGTGTGTTGATCCATTCAAGGTGTAGATTGACAACTATGTGACTGACTATATGGCATGACGAAATACATAGCTTGACTCCTGACCTAGGTTATTATGCCTTCTTGTGTACATCATTTATTAAAGCATGCCTATTATGTTGCCAGTTAATATGTTGTTAAAACTACTGGTCGGGTTGATCTATCATTGGAGTTTTATATCGCTAGAGGGGAATTCTATTGTTGAAGTTGGTATTGGGAGCTTGATATCTTTTGTATTTTTGGTGTGTTATTGTTTTGGATGTAATCATCAATAATTAAGGCTGTTCCATGGTATGGTATGAGTGTTCTATAGTGTAACTGCCTTATAATTCTCTCTTCTGAGTCTGTCATTGTATACTAGTTTAGCCCGTTCAATAAACTTTAGTTCTTCTTGATTTATCTAATTTCTACAGCATTTGTAAAAGAAGTTATCTGCCCATTCTATAAACACAATATTGAACTCATTTCAAATTGATTGAACAAGCATTTCTTTTTCTGATGCAATTCTTAAGCTTATACTGGTGTACAATCTTTGTTAGTATGTAAGCCAATTCTTAAAGGCGTAATGACTACTTGGATAATATTTCTTTTGCACCATTTTATATCTAACCTTCCTCAAGTTCGACAAAGGTCGATAACCTGTGTTCATTGCCACATTGTGTTGAAAGCTGTGTATAAACTTTTCTCTTTGATGGGTGGGGATCAGATAAAGAAAGCACATTCTACTTTTGACTTGTTTCCTCTCTTTTTGAAACTCCTGTACTACCAAAGAGCTGTTAGATGAAGGCAAAAAGAAATCTGTTAAGAGGGCAATAACAAAATGCTGTGAAACATATACTGCTTTATGTAGTCATTATCTTTTCTGCAGTAGCATCATTCTTCAAGGAGCATTTAGACTTAGAAAGGAAGATAACAACCTTCAAGGATGATCCTCCTCCGCAATTTAACTGTCTTGAGTATTTTTGGGAAGATATGCAACGAATGTTTTGGATCTGAGTGGAATTTATATGGACGGTTTATATGAATAGTCCTCTAGCTGATGCTACTGGATTTTGATGCTTAGTTCATTGATTGATATGTATGCGTTGGTTGCTTTCTGCCGAAAAACTTAGGAAGAAAAACTATTGGCTATCTTGGACAGTAATACTAACTGCATCATTCATTTACTGCTACTTGTTATAGGTTCAGTGAATTTGGGGCTGATGGCGGGCCAGCAGCAAAAGCATTAAGACCAAAGTTCAATATTTTCTCAAAGCATGTGGCAACACACACTGGATTTCAAGTACCACATGTAGAGGTAACTATTTGGCTTGGCTTATTTGACTTTCTCTCTAGTTCTATCCAATTTAACATTTTGTATGTGAATTCACAGATGAAACATCTTATTCTGGGGGCCATAGTAATGAAGGGTCTTGGAAGCCTTCTATTCATCTTTGGCAGTTCCCTTGGAGCTTATATTCTGGTTTGTATCATGCTATCTGTTGTTTTCTCGTTGGACTTTCTTTGAATTATGCCCCCCTTCTTTTGTGGGAATCATTGAGAAGGGCATTTGCTTGAACCTTCTTGTTTCATACAACTAATCTTGATTTTGTTATTGGTTTATGCAGCTGCTGCATCAAGCCATTGCTTCCTCCATCTTGTATGATTTCTACAACTATGATGTTGACAAGAAAGAATTTGTTCAACTCTTTTTCAAGTTTTCTCAGGTTAGGCATTGGATTGCTCTCTATATTTGTTTGATTGTCTTATCTGCAATTTTCTTAATGCGTACTCCGTTCTCACTCTTTCGAACAGAACTTGGCATTGCTTGGTGCACTCCTCTTCTTCATTGGCATGAAGAACTCTATGCCCAGGAGATCCTCAAAGAAGAAGGCTCCCAAGTCAAAAACAAATTAAGAGATAGGTGCAATTTTGTTGCATGTTTTGACAGTACCATAGTCGGAGGGATTTTCTTGTAGGCTTTGAATTTTTGCAGCTTTACTGCATTTACCTCTTGTTTTGTTTTGGTTGAACTTTCCCAACTTTTTTTTAGCACTAATCTTTTTGTTTTCCTTTTGCTTGCAATTTTAAACTTCGAGAATTATTTAGATATCAACAGCGCGACAAGAGGAATATCTAGTTGATACTATAGTTGGTTCTCTTGCATTCAAGCCCTCAATTTGCAGCAGTTACACTATTTCACCCACAGATTGAAAATGTGATGAGAGTTCTGCACAAGTTTTTAATTTGGTTTTATGTCTAATACCTTATCCTTTAAACATTTAAGTACAGTTCCAGCCATAGTAAATCAAATCTTGTTACGTTTTGAGGGCCGTTTGGTTGGTGGATAAGGGATAATAATTTCGGAATAAAATGCGGTATTATTTTATCTTGGATAAGAGATAATAATTTCGAAATAAAATGCGATGTTATTTTATCTTGCTTTAGGTTATGCGTATTTTATCTTTTTCTATTTTATCCTAGTAACCAAACGCACTCCTGAGGCTCTTTATAGCTGAGAATATCTCGAGATATATGCCAAATGGGCCTCTCTTTTTTTCAAAAGAAAAGGACCTAAAGTTATGCAGGTGCGCACTAAACACGCGTTTATGAAGAAAACCAGCTTTTGCGTGTAGTAAATGTTTTCAACAGTGGTCGATTTAACTGGTAGGGAGGACCAGTGGACCACTAATAACTCTAAGGGGTCGTTTGGTTGAAAATAAGTTATCTTAAGATTAATTATTTCGAGATTATTTATATTGGACTAATTATCCCACCTTCTCATAAGGATTAAAAATACTATAATTTCGGATAACTAATCCGAGGGGTAGTTATATCACGATTTTATTCTAATCAAATATGAGATAAATCTATCTCAAATTTAGTCTTGGAATTAATTATCTCGAATTCCGAATCTCAACCAAATATGGAATAAACTCAATTCAAATTTAGTCTCGAGATTAATTTTTTCTTATCCCTATGGGAAAGTAGGATAACTAATTCCAGAATAATTAATTTTGGGATAATTTTTTTCCAACCAAACTGCCCC
>MCJB01050430.1:0-18833 GCA_002018475.1 Nicotiana obtusifolia
TTATATGTATATATGTATTATATAATACACTATACTATAGTATATTATATTGTGTGTGTGTATATATATATATATATATATATATATAACTTGATATGTAAATATATATATAGTATAGTGTATTGTATAATACACTATACAATACACTTAGTATATGCAATACACTTAGTATATATATACATATATAACTTGATATATAGTACGCTATACTATATATAGAGTATAGTGTATTGTATAATACACTATACAATACACTTAGTATATGAAATACACTAAGTATATATACTACACTTAGTATTCATGCTTATATATGTATTCATGTTCTTATATATGTATAGTTATATATATATATATATAGTGTATTGTATAATACACTATACAATACACTTAGTATATATATATTTATATAAATAAAACTGTATTATATATTTATATAAATAATTATATATAACACCGGGTATATATATATATAGTATAGCGTCGTATATATCAAGTTATATATATATATATGTATTATATAATACACTATACTATAGTATATTATATTGTATAGTGTATTATATATCAATATATATATATATATATATATATTAAAGTTATATTCGATATATATATATATAGTATAATATAGTATATATATACTAAATGTATTGCACGCACGCTCCGTAATACACTTAACTGCATATTAATCGCTTGTATTACAAAAGCGTTTATGGCTTACATTTATATTTTTAGACATGCAGTAAATACAAAATTGAGTTTAATTTTGGTAAAATGTTAACAAGATAGCGACCAACTTTGGTCGCAAATATATATACTTTTATTTTTGCGACCAACGTTGGTCACAAAAGAAAATCTGAGTTATTTTAATTTTTCAGATAAGCGACCAACGTTGGTCGCTAATATCCCCATAAAATTTTCCTCCAATAAGCGACCAAGGTTGGTCGAAAATATAAAATTTGATTTATTTTAATATTCCAAATAAGCGACCAACGTTGGTCGCTAATATCCCAATAAATTTTCCATTCAGTAAGCGACCAAAATTAATCGCTAATTTTAAACCTGGGTCCAGTTTTGCGACCAAAATTGGTCGCCACTTGTAAATTTTCTTTGACCAAATTAGTCTGACCAGTCCGGTCAAAATGTTGACGAATTTAGCGACCGATTGGCGACCAACTTTGGTCGCTAATTGCTTTAAGTTTTTTTTTTCATTTTTTTTCCTAAATTGGCGACCAATGTTGGTCGATTTTGGTGGCAGACCAACGTTGGTCGCTAATTTTTGGTCCCAAAAACGTTGATGTTTAGTAGTGAATTGAGATTTTCTCCATCCGATTTTTCATCTATTTGCTGAAAAATACTTCTTTAGAACCAGAAATAGTGTTGGAAAGAAGACAAGGTGTCACCGGAAAATTCTCCTAAGGAAACCCAGACAAAGGGAATTAGGAGCACAAACCCACCTTGTCAAAAAATGTGGTACCGACGATACCAAGCTTTCCGGCCAACCAAACATTTCTCTCTATCCCAAGCTTTCCGGCCCTTATTCTCCTTAATTTTGTGTAATGTCAAAGCCACAAATAAATTCATCTACAACGAAAAAGGAAGAATAGAGATAGAGTTGATGGGTTTAAGGGAACCAGGTTATGGTGGTGAATGGCTTCCATGGTGGCAATGATGAAGGAAGGTGGAGAATATAAAATGAAAAAAGAGTGAAAAAGGAAAGACGTAAAAACAAATGAAATAGTGCAGTATTTGATACATGGCGCGTGTTTACACAGCCCACCACAAGACTGGTTCAATATTTTGAAAGAGATATTAAATTTAGTTTATATGAGAATAGTGGTGTGTTAGATCGCCCGCAAAATTTAGGTATGTAATTGATTTTCTCGAACAAGTTTAATAGGTACTTTATGCATTTTCTCATACTTAACTCTTCTGAAAAGACACTTTACAACACTCACTTTATTATAAAATTCATGTACCTATCGTTGACGATATAACTTGACTTTTCCTCCAATAGAATTATCTTTTTCCTTTTGTATTCTACTAAAGATGGGCAACTTGCCTCTTTTCTCTTCTCAATTATTAACTACCATTAACAAATTAAGAGTAATTGAGTAAAAACCTTTAAAACCATCGTCGCAAATTCGGTCATTTTCCCTTGCAAATACGATTTCTGAACAAGAGAATTGAATTTTTATGGTTCATAGCATGACAACATATTAAAACAAAATTAATTATGTCTAAATCGAGATTCACACACATAAATACATGTATGTGTAGTCCTTAATTAGCTGTGATTAATTTGACAATACATAATTAAGTGAATAAATACAAGTATAACACAAGAAATGGAGATAGCAAATGCATACAAATTTTCCTATTACCTCTTTTTTTTTTTGGGTTATGCATTATATAGTTTTTAATTTTTAGAAAAGTCCACAATTGAATTTCAACATCACAATTTCTGTGGAAACAAGTAACTATTCCCCCAAACACTTTTTGCCGATATTTTCTTCTCGTGCGAATATGTAAATATGCCCCCAAAAAGTTATAATTAAACAACACTTTTGAACCTCTACTTAGCATATTCCTTCTTATCCAAATCCTTTTTCTGGCTGCAGCTCCTAATATCCTACTGCTATTTTGGACTTCAAGGATTTTATCCATATCTCTGCCGTGGTCAATTTTGGCGTTCCACACAAATATAAACCAACAACTAGTGATATATGACTTTGTTTCTTATTTCTAATATCTTTTCCGTTTCTCATTGGAAATTTACTGGTCATATTAATGAAGTCACTGTAACATCAACAACGCATATCTTCAATCAAATCCATGATAAAAAAAATATCTTGATGTACCTTGTCTTTTGAAATTAAAGCTTGCAAATGAAAAATAGTTAATATGTAGATTGCATGTGAATGGTGCAAGTAGTTTTGAAAAATACGTTAGCTCGAGTTTTGAGAATAAATAATTCTATCAAATACTTTTCATTAAAAATCTTTGTGTAATGGTCTTTTTACCCTCTTTAGTGCGGGTTAGTGAACTTCAAATACCAGACAATTAAACCAATTTCAACCACCTGGTACAACATGAGCTAGTAGTCAATTTTTGCAGAATTTGAAGTTAACTGCCCAGATAAGTAGGCAGATATCGAAGTTGACGAAGATATTCAATTAAAACTGAAATTTGACTTTGTTTTATAGAATCCTTTTACCCATTGAAATTTCAGAAACAAAAATGAATCTTTATATCCTTCCCAAATTGAATTCTCCTTTTTCCATATTCAAGAGCTTACCAGCTGCATTTAAAAAATATTTAGGGAGATCGTGATGAAATCCATTTTTTGTTTTGCTTTAGTTTTTTCGTTTATAGGCTGGCTGCCCCCTCAAAATACACGTGAGGAGTAAAATGTAGAAAGTAAAATAGATATCCTTATCAAGATGTTGTCACTCAAAACCAGCTGTTCAAGAAAGTAAAACGTGGCTAGAATTTTTTCTTTTGTTGTTGTGTGTGTGTTTTTTTTTTTTTTGGTTTTTCTTGTTTCCTTATTTTAAGGGTCTTGACTAAGGGTGGCCCCAACCGCCTATTCGATTAACAGTTGTACTCTATTTAAAAAGTTTGGAGAATCTTTCTCTGTTTGATTATATAACGGTATTTTGCTTAATAATAAAATTTTATTGAATGATTGATTTCCATTTAACCTAATTCTAAGCCCTTATTTGCATGTTACATGTGGATCGCTAAACAAATTATGGTCGACATGATGCCTCGATATGTACATGATATTGAGGTTTAAAATGTATGTATTTAATTTAATTTTCCTTTTTCTGTTTAAGCCAATTAGTTGTTAGCTTAGTTGGTTAGTGCAGTTGTTAGTCGGTTAGATAGAGGGGGGTATATAATTAATTGACAGCTGACAGTTTTTTTTGTATAAGTAAATGTATAAACATCCCATTTTAGTAACTAATTCATTTTTTGAAATCTAGAATATGGAAGCTTCTCTTGAATAATTCTCTCTGTAATTTTTCATCTTGCCCAATTTCAGTTTAAATTCTATGAAGTTTGACATAGTATCAGAGCCTAGTCTTGATTCTCAACGTAGTTATCGTTATTCTTCAGTTAATGTGTTTTTAGATTCGTTCAGTTGAGGAATTATAGATCGCGATTTGAGTTCTTGCATTTCATCTCAAATATGTGATTTTTTTGGACCCTATTGCAATTTTGATTCCAATTCTTTCCAATTCAAAATAATCTCTTTTCAAAATCATAGCCGGAGATGATCACGATCACTACAAATATGTGGCCTGTACTAGTCTACTCTACATACTCCATCTAAAAGTGCTGGCTCTATGTTGGTACCAGTAGTATTTGATGGTACTGGATACAAATCGTGGAGGAGAGGAGTGGAGTGCTCAGAGCCCTCTTGGTGAAGAACAACGTAAGATTTATTGCTGGAAAACGCAAAAAATCAGAATCTTCTGCCTCTTCATTCGAACAATAGAAACGATGCGATGATATGGTGACATCGTGGATTTGAATTTACTCTCAAAGGACTTGTCAGACGGTCTGTAATACGTCAATGACGCGAAGGAACTGTGGCAAGACATGTAGGACAAATTTGACCAAGCCAATGGAGCGAAAATGCCCCAGCTTCAAAAGAAAATCAATGATCCGAGTCAAGAAGCTCTAGATATCACAAGGTACTACATGAGGATTAAGAAGCTTTGGGAAGAGTTAAATACTCTGAATTAACATACACAGTGCAATTGTCGGTGCACGTGCGAAGATAAGGCATATATGAACAAGGTTGAGCAGGATAAAAGGTTGATTCATTTTCTCATAGGATTAAATGAGGTATACACGATAATGAGGGGTAGCATTTTGATGATGAACCCTCTGCCTAGAGTCCGCTTCATTGAACACATATAGACTAGGGAACAACAACTTTTGAACAAATTACAATCGGAGGGGCAACACCGTTGGGGACAATGCATATGGCTGAGGGGTTATCCCTCAAACAGACCTAGAGTATTTTATGAACACCGTAAGAGATAGGGACATACCAAAGAAAAATGCTATTAACGTTTTGGATATCCACAAGATTCTAACAAGTTCAACAACATGGACTTTCAATAGGTTCAACAAAATCAAGGGAGCTGCAACAAATGTATTTGGTGCACCAAATGATGTACTGAATATAAGAGAGAATAAAAGAAATGTCCAGGATCAAGGTCGAAGTCTGCAATTTAATTATAGAGCAGTATGGGCAATTGCTGAGTTTGCTGGAGAATTTTCAAAGCAATAAAACTTCTGGAAACACCAATATAGCTTGTGAAGCTGTGAACTCTGCAAGTACTATGGCCTATTTTACTTTTGTTGAATGTGGTAAACAATTAAATTAATATTTTAAACCAAATGTTGACTCATAGATACTTGATTCTGGAGCTATAAAACATATGACTTACAAAAGATCCCCATTAACCAATACCAGAATCTTAGTATACCTTTTTCTTAATTTCTCCGCCTGAAAATTGTAAAATAAAGATGACACTAATTGGTGATGTGATTCTTAATCCTAAGTTCAGTCTAAAAAGGTCTTTTTGTGCCAAGTTTCACGTACAACTTGATTTTTGTTTAATGCTTGACTATACAGCTTAATTGTATTATCATTTTTACCAAACTTGTGTCCTTCTGCATGTCCCTTCACTTAAGAGGCCTTTGGATATGATAAAACAAAGGATAGTTTGCACCTTCTTTGCTCACATTCCTGCAAGACCAACTCTGTTCTTCACTTTACATCAAGTAGTTTTGTTTCTTTTCATACATATGTAAATAAAATCCATCCGGAGTTGACTCTATGTTTCATTCTACAACTAGTACTTTAATTCCATCTCATGCATATGTAAATAAGGTCCACTCTCATTTGCACTTTACTGTAAATACTTTAACTTTAAATAATGGAAGTAATTATTCTGTGTCTGATACATCCTTGAAAATGATATTCTTGTTGATTTTTTGTGGCATTATAGATTTGGACATGTACCTTTTGTCAAAATGAATGTAATTCAAGCATACTTGTGACCTTTGCACCCAAACAACCCTTTATTTGTCATATATGTTCTATGGCAAGGCAAACCGGATTGCCATTTCTAGAAAGAATTATATCTACAATTAAAATATTTGAAGTACTTCACATTGACCTGTGGGGGCCATATCATGTTGCATTCCATGATAATTGTAGATATTATTTACTTTAGTAGATAATTATACTAGGTCTACTTGGACACATCTTCTGAGTTGTAAGAGAAATACATTGCAAGTGATCAAAGTATTTTTTTGCTATGATAGAAAACCATCTCAACAGCTCAATTAAAACCATCGGAACTAACAATGGCTTTGAATTTACCCGTTCTGAAGCTAATTTATTTTTTCAGTCCAAAAGCCTTATACACCAGAAAAAACTACCCTGGCACACCTCAAAAAATTGTATAGTAGAACGAAAATATAAATACATACTTGAGACAGTGGGAGCACTACTTTTTCAATCAAAATTACCCCTAAAATATTAGGGAGAATGTATTCTGACTTCTATATATTTGTAAACAGGTTGCGTTCCTCTTCCCTAAACAATAAGTGTCCATTTGAGTTGTTGTGCAGGAAAAGACTTCTTTACTCACATTTCAAAAGTTTTGGATTCCTTTGTTTTTCTATCACCCTTAAAACTCACAAGGATAAGTTTGAATCTAGAGCCATACCCCATATTTTTGTAGAATATTCCTTTGGGACAAAAGATTACAAAGTACTAAATATGGCTACAAAGAAGATACATGTATCTAAAGATGTAATATTTCATGAAGGTGTCTTTCCTTTCAGTTTATAATCATTTGACAAGATTACTCCATCTGTTCATGTACCATTAGGTGAGCATAGATCTTCATCTCATTCTGATAATCTTGTAGTGATTCCTGAACTATCAGAGGAACATCATGATATAGTGTCACCAACAAATTTATCCAGCAATTATTATATCTTGACTGAACCACCCCAACTATATCATGACCAACTTAGTGTTGCTATCTCTAACAGCTCCTCTACACCCGACCAACATCAAGACTATGTAGCTTTAGACCTAGGTAGACCTGATAGAACAATCAAATTACTAGTATGCTTTAAAGATTATGAATATTCTTCCCATAATCTCCAACTTAACCATCAACAACCTACTTTTACTAGTGATTCTAAAACCGCAACTTCTTTTCTTTTAATACCTTTGTACCCATATTCATTCTGTTTCTTTAAATGCCCTGATCATTGAAAGTCAATAATTGGTGAGGAACATTTCACATGATTGTGAGCCTACTTCATATGAGAAGGAAGCCCTCATTCCTGCATGGTAATCTCCAATGACACAGGAGTTTGAGATATTATATGCTAACCACAAATGGGTCCTGGTGTTACTTTCAATAGGAAAAAGAGCAATAGAGTACAAATGGATGTATATGATCAAACATAAGGCCCATGGTAGCATTGAAAGACTTATGGTCAGACTGATTGTAAAGAGGTATGCACAACAAGCTGGAATAGATTATACAAAGACTTTTTTACTTGTTGTCAAAGATGACCACTATGAGAGCATTAGTTGAGATTGCAGTCAAGAAAGGGTGAAATATATTTCAATTAGATATCAATAATGCTTTTCTTCATAGGACTTGCATGAAGAGGTGTATATGCAAGTACCACCTAGCCTGAAGATAGACAGATCAATTTGGTGTGTAAACTGAAGAATTTGTATAAGGCATTTTGCTCCAGGGATTATGCACATTTTATGTTCGACTATTACTTGTTCTACAGAAAGGATGGTGTGCTCCAGTTATCTTTATTGCAGTTTATGTGGATGATATCATAAATACAGGGAACAACTTGATGAGGTTAGGAAACTGAAGAAGTTCTTGATCCATCAATGACTGCCTCCAATACATTCCAACGGCCTCTCTTCTTGATCCATCAATGAAATTAAAAAGTGATGAAGGAACCTTACTCTCTAACCCAACATACCACAAAATTTGGTTGGCAAACTTAACTTCCTCACCAACACAAAACTTGATATTGCTTATAATGTTCAACACTTAATCCAATACATGCAAAGCCCTAGAGAGCCACAATTGAAGGTTGCAGTTCATCTACTCAGATATCTAAAAAGGAATCCCAGTATGAAAATTTTCCTTTCCAGCAGCAGACATTACATACTTAGAGCCTATTATGACTCAGATTGGGCAACATGCTACGAGTCAAGAAAATCAATCAATGGTTATATTGTCCTCCTTAGTGACAGTCCCATTAGCTGAAAATCAAAGAAGTAATCCACTATAGTCTTGTCTTCAGCAGAGGCAGAATACAGGTCAGCGGGGATAGTGGTTGGTGAACTGGTTTGGTTAGCAGACTACTGGAAGAGCTGATAGTCCGCTTGTGATTTCCCGTACTAATATTCTGTGATATCCAAGAAGCTCTCCACATATCTAAAAATTTAGTGTTTCATGAGCGCACAAAATATATAGAGAGACTGCTCCTTTGTGCGAGACAAACATAAAAAATAACTAGTTTCTCTACGTCACATTCCTACCATTGATTAGTTGGAAGACATTTTCACAAAATCTCTCAAAAGCATCAAACATTCTTCTCTTCTTGGCAAGTTGGCAGTGAGTACCTTACCTCCAACTTGGATGGGGGTGGGGGTATTGAGATTTAAGATGTATGTATTTAATTTTTTTTTTAAAGTAAGTTAGTTGTTACCTTAATTGGTTAGTACAATTGTTAGTTGATTAGATAGGATATGGTGAATAGTTAGTGACAACTGGCAGTTTCTTTTGTATAAGTAAATGTGTAAACATCTCATTATAGTAACTAATTCATTTTTTGAGCTCCAGAATCTGGAAGCTTCTCTCAAATAATTCTCCGATTTTTTTTTTCCTGCCCTTGAAGCTTATTGTGAGCTTAATTTTAACTCAAATTCTTTGAAGTCTGACCCATGAATGGAAAAATGGCAATTTGGTTATTTAATTATTAGAAAATTCTAGTTTTAGTATTTCTGAGATCATACCAAGCACATTAACTTTTAATTGATAGAATCATGTGATTTTAGTCCCTTCCCTAACAGATTTTAACAAATTTAACATGCTTTCCATATAAAATAAGAAGTAAAAAAATCAATCTCACTTACTTTAACATTGTGTGCGGGTAAAATCGGGGGCAATGTCTATCCCGATTCATCGATGAGAAAAAGAAGGGAGAGCACGGATCTGCAATACTGTAATCGAGTTTGGACACCCTTCTTATTGAGAACGAAGAAGAGTCCATGATGTATCCGTCATCGAACGTGGTAAACCGATGCGCCCCACGCCAAGTATAAGTTATGGACCTCCGGAGATACGGTGAACGGTTGTGTGTGATGGATAAAGGATCGTGATACTCGCCCTCAATAGGATATAACACGCGAATCTCGCTCGATGTCGATTGTGGATCAATAATTACCGAAAAAGAAGATTTTTACCTTTTTTTGACTTCTACTAGGACTGAAACTCTCCTACATTATAAAAGGGAGATTTTTCTTTTATTTTGACACATTATAACAGGCAAATCAAAGTAATAAATGTTTATTTTTCTATTTTTATCTACTGTTAAAGACTTTTCTCATTTGTTCTGTTCTTCATTTACCACTGAGCTCGAACCGAGGTCCGATCGAGGACGAGGTCACTGGTCAATCTAAGTTCAGGCTTGATCATAACATTGCAATTGGTTTGATCCTTTATTTCGTCTCTAATTTATTTATTTGATCTTATTAACTGTACATGTTGAATCAAATCACATATCTTTAAAATCGCGTACAAATTTAATTGTTACCTCATTTTGGGGCAAACATTTTGGCGCCCACCGTGGGGCTAAGAATAATAGTGGTAATTTGATATGAATCTCCATAACTCACCCTATTTTACGCTTGTTAATTTCGCATCAGCCTAAAAATATCAAACTTTCAGTTAGCTCACTTGAGCGTTGACGTTGAGTCTGGCCATCACGGCGAAAATAATAATTTGGTGCCCAGAAATGATGTGCTTCCTGCTGGTCCCAATAGTGTCCCAGCTGCCGACCCGGATGATGTTAACTCGCAGGTGGCCATCAACATCAACATGCTAACTGATCTCGAAAACAGTGTATGCGGGGGACCCCGACCAATAGCTCAAGAAGCACCCAAAGGCGAAGGTGATGGGGTGAGACTACGACTGATTTTTAAAATGCTACAGGCTCAACAAGCAGCAATAATAAAGTTGCAGAACCAAAGCCACGTCCCCAACAGGGTCGAGTATGGACAATCCCGGGAAAGCACCCGAAGAGACGAACAAATTATCGAAAGACCGGGTGAAGCCGAGCCCGGGGTAAATCCCGAGGTGATGAAAATGCTCGAATCATTGATGAAACGGGTGGAGTCGGGGTGAGTAAAAAGATTGAGACTAATGACAAGAAGGTGAAAACATACAACTCCAGGGTTGATCAGATCTCGGGAGCTCGCCCGGTATTAAAGGGACCGGACTCCAAAAATTTAATCCAGAAGACTTTTCCTCCGAGCACTGCACCAAAGCCGATCCCAAAGAGGTTTTGTATGCCCGACATCCCCAAATATAATGGGATCATAGATCCAAACGAGCATGTGACCTCCATGCATAATCAAGGGGAACAATTTGGAAGATGATGAGATCGGTCTTACTGAATAAGTTTGGGGAGACTTTGTCCAAGGAAGAAATGATACGGAATCACAACGTACCCCAAAATTCCATTGACTCATTTGCTATGCTTGCAGATGCTTTCATAAAGTCCCATGCCGGGGCCATCAAAGTCGAGACGAGAAAGTAGGATCTTTTCACGGTCAAATAAAGGGATAACGAGATGCTTAGGGAGTTCGTGTCAAGGTTTTAGACGGAACAGATGGACCTGCCACTGGTTGCAGATGATTGGGCCGTTCAGGCATTCACTCAAGGGCTCAAACCTCGAAGTTTCTTGGCTTTTCAACAGCTAAAACAAAATTTGGTGAAGTATCCGACGATAACTTGGGCTGACGTCCACAACAGGTACCGATTGAAAATCAAAGTCGAGGACGACCAACTCGAGGCCTCTTCTGGATCTGTTTACCCCGTCAGGATCGATAATAGATCTAAGAGAGTCATTGATCATAAGCCAAGATCGGTTCGAGTTCAATATCAACCATACAATGTGGACCGAAGGGGAAGTGGATCCGAGCATCACCCCACAAGAAATGAGAAGAGAAGCGATCGAGGGCCCAGTGGCTGAGGTCTGATGAGCAAGAATGGGTATGATAGGCTGCCGTGTAGGGAAGCACCGATATTGTCGAAGTAAAACTTCAACGTGGACGCTGCAAACAAGTGTTAGCCATAGGACGCATCAAAGAGACCAGGTGTCCTCGACCATTGCAGTCCGATCCTACCCAGAGAGATCCTAATTTGATGTGGAAGTATCACGGCACTCACGATCACAAGATCGAAGATTGCCGACAGTTACGAGAAGAAGTTGCCTAGTTATTCACAACGGGCACCTCTGAGAATTTTTGAGTGAGCGAGCCAAGAACCACTTCAAGAACAGGGATACCAACAAATAGGTCAAACAAGAGGAACTTCTGCACGTGATCAACATGATCATTGGAGGAGCGATGTTCCCCAAGGACCAATGTTAAAACGCACTAAAGTATCTACCACAAGGGAAAAACTCACCCGGGATTATGTTCCGGAGGGAGCCATTTCATTCAGTGATGAAGATGCCGAGGGCATCGTACAGCCTCACAGTGATGCACTATATCTGTACTCATCAATAAATCTTGAGTTAAACATGTGATTATTGATCTAGGTAGCTCGGCCAACATCATTAGATCAAGGGTCGTAGAGTAGTTGGGGTTACAGGACCAAATTATACTAGCGGTTCGGGTATTATACGAATTTAACATGGCGTTTAAACCCACAAAAGGGGAGATAACCTTGCTAGTAAACACTGGCGGGACAATCCAAGAAACAAAGTTCTACATGATCGAAGGGGACATGAGGTACAACGCTCAATTCGGAAGGCCATGGGTCCACAACATGAGGGTGGTACCCTCGACCTTGCACCAGTCATTGAAGTTTCCCACATCGGGGGGGAGGGGGGGGGGGGGGGGGGAGGAGTCAAAATAGTCTATGGAGAACAACCGGCCACAAGGGAAATGTTTGTTGTTGACGAAGTAATCTCAGTTACCGCAGTTTTGACCTCAAGGAACACGGAACCGACCCAAAAGAAAGAGATTAAATAGCAATCACTGATACCCGCCTCGGTTGACTCGGAGAAATAGGAGGAACAAGAAGCAGGCGAAGAAGATGATTATTGCATCCCCAGATCATTCATAGCTCCTGATGACACCGACGACACCAAATCAACGCTTGAAGAGTTGGAGCAATTAATCGAGCATCTACCGGATCAAAAGGTATACCTGGGTACGGGGTTAACCCCCGAGCATAGGAAAAAACATATTGATTTTCCTAAGGCTAACGCCGATTGTTTCGCTTGGTCCCATCTTAACATGACAGGGATTCCACCGGAGGTAACCACTCATAAGCTGAGTTTGGGCCCGAAGTTCTATCAGGTTAAGCAGAAGAGGAGACCATAGTCCGAGATCAAACATACGTTTATCAAGGATGAGGTATCCAAACTTCTAGAAATAGGATCCATTCGGGAAGTTAAATACCCGAATTGGTTGGCCAACATAGTGGTAGTACCTAAAAAATGAAATAAACTAAGGATGTGCGTGGATTATAAAGACCTGAACAAAGCATGTCCAAAGGATTCGTTCCCTTTGCCTAACATCAATCGAATGATCGACGTGACGGCCGAGCACGAGATACCTACTTTTCTCGATGCCTACACCAAGTACAACCAAATTCAAATGGACAGGGACGACCAAGAAAAGACTTCTTTCACAACCAAATTCGGCACCTATTTCTATAACGTAATGTCGTTTGGATTAAAGAACGCCAGTGCCACCTACCAATGCCTAGTAAACCTGATGTTCAAGGTATAAATAGGAAAATAAATGGAGGTTTATATTGACAATATGTTGGTCAAGTCCCTGCGAGCAGAGAAACATTTGCAGGAAACCTTCGAATTACTGAGAAAATACAACATGAAGCTAAACCCAAAAAAGTGCGCGTTCGGGGTCGGTTCGGGTAAATTCCTCAGGTTCATGGTATTCAATCTGGGGATAGAGATAAACCCCGACAAAATAAAGGCCATAGAGGACATCACCATAGTGGACAACGTCAAGACGGTTCAAAGATTGACCGGGCGTATATCTGCGTTAGGCCCTTTCATCTCGAGGTCCTCAGACAACTGATTCTTCTCACTATTGAAGAAGAAGAATACTGGACTCCGGAATGCCAAAAAGATTTGGAAGAACTCAAAAGGCACCTATCGTGCCCCCCTCTGCTGCACACTTCGAAGGCAGACGAACAATTATGCCTCTACTTAGCGGTTTCCGAAGCGGCGGTAAGTAGTGTCTTAGTCCGAGGAAGAAGGTACGCAAGTTCCTATTTACTATGTCAGTTGAAATCTAGGCGATGCTAAATCAAGATATCCTCACCTGGAAAAGTAAGCACTCTCTTTGCTAAGCGCTTCAAGGAAGCTAAAACCGTATTATCAATGCCACCCTATATGTGTCGTAACCTCTTACCCACTAAGGAATACTATGCATAAGCCCGAGCTCTCGAGCCGGTTGGCCAAATGGGCCGTGGAGATTAGCGGGTACGATATCGAGTACCGACCACAGATTACCATAAAACCTAAGATTTTGGTAGATTTCGTGGCCGACTTTATGCCGGCCTTAAAACCTAAAGTCGAAAGGGAATTAGTACTAACCTCGGGGCTAATTTGGGAATCTGGACCCTATTCACGGACGGTGCCTCCAAAGCGAAGGGGTCTGGGCTCGGTATCGTGTTAAAATCACCTACGTGGAGTACAATTAGGCAATCTATTCGAACTGTAAAATTGACTAACAATGAAGCCGAATATGAGGCCATGATTGCAGGTCTAGAACTGGCTAAGAGCCTTGGGGCGAAGGTGATCGAAGCCAAATGCGATTTCCTCCTCGTGGTAAATCAAGTCAACGGAACGTTCAAAGTCAAAAAAGAACGAATACGGAGGTACTTGGACAAAGTGCAGGTAAACCTGCACCAATTCAAGGAATGGACTCTGTAGCATGTACCCCGAGATCAAAACAGTGAGGCTGATGCACTGGCTAACTTGGGGTCGTCGGTCGACTCCGATGAATTCAACTCGAGGGTAGTGGTACAACTGATGAACTAGGAGATAGAAAAAGGTCACGCCAAAGTAAATTCAACAAGCTTGACTTGGGATTGGAGAAACAAATACATAGACTACTTGAAGACAAGAAAATTACCTTCGGATCCCAAAGAATCGAGAGCCCTGCGCATCAAAGCTGCCACATTTAGCTTAGTCAAATCGGCATTGTTTAGGAGATCTTTCTTTGGCCCACTAGCTAGATGCTTAGAACTGGGATATACCGAATACTCCATGAGAAAGTTTACGAGGGCACTTGCGAGAACCATTCAAGGGCAGAATCCTTAGTTCGGAAGCTAATCAGAGCCAGCTACTACTGAACCCAAATGGAGAAGGATGCGAAAGACTTTGTATGGAAATGTGACGAGGGCTGAAGACACGCTCCGATGATCCATCAACTAGGAGAAATGCTCCACTCGGTTCTATCTCCGTCGCTGTTTATGAGGTGGGGAATGGATTTCGTCGGTCCTTTATCATGGGCACCCGACAAAGCTCAATTCATACTATTCATGACCGATTATTTTTCCAAATGGGTTGAGGCTCAGGCGTTCGAGAAGGTCCGAGAGAAAGAAGCCATCGACATCATTTGGGATCACATAATATGCCGATTTGGGATACCGATCATTTGCGACAACAGGAAATAATTCATTGGCAGCAAGGTGAGTAAGTTTTTCGATGATCACAAGATCAAGAAGATACTATCAATGCATTATCACCCTCGCGGGAACGAGCAGGTGGAATCAATGAACAAAGCGATACTCCAAAACCTGAAAAAGAGGGTAACCGGTTTGAAAGGAAAATAGAAGGAGATTTTGCCCGAAGTCCTGTGGGCATACCGTATGACTTCAAAATCGAGCACTGGGATGACCCCGTGTTCCCTGGTCTACGGAGCTGAGGCCTTAATACCCGTCGAGGTGGGGGAACAGATCACGTCCAAAACACACCTCAAAGAGATATTGAACGATCATTTGCAATAATAGAAACCCAAATAAGAGTCGTGGTCGAATCCACAAGGATCAAAGATAGGGTTAGGGGTATATATTTCACTGTGAGTGAATGAATTATCCAGATCGTACTTCCACACAAAGATTTGTTTTCTATATCTAATTTAACTCCATTGATTGCAAAATAAAGAAAGAAGACTAGAGAAAATTATTTTTAAGAAGTTTTTCCAAATGGATAAAAAGCCTAGGGCTGTGACCATTACCTAAGTGTTTGCCTAACGAGATAAAGACTTTAATGCTTGTTTCGTTGATTGGGATGTAATATAGCTATCAACTCTAATTTACCCACTCAGTACCTCTCGGTTAGAGAGCGGTTTAGCCAAATTTGACTTTCTCAAGACCAAATGGGTATCAACCAAAACATTTGATAAGAGTTCAAGTCGGGTTATTACTATCTCTAGGTTGAAACCTTTAATTGGGTTAATCAATGTCTCAGTTGACCTAATTCTTTGTTAGCTAAGTTGTCCTAGACTAAATCTCTCTTCTTAAGTAGAGACTAAGTCAAATAGGCATGAACTAATGTTTGCAACCATTAATTCCACAATGAAATCATAAACTAAGCTACATAATAAACACCCAATCATAAACAAGCACTAAATTAGATACCCATAAGGTTTACACACAAGGGTTGGGTCACAAACCTAGTAGAAATCTAGCTAATCATAATTGAGTTTGAAGAAAATAGAGAAGAAAGACTAATTAAACTCATAATGAAAGCTTAAAATGATTAAATCTATTGTAAATACACCAAAACAAAGTAAAACTTCCTTAAGTGGCAAAGAAAAACGGCTACAGTAATTGCAGAGGTTCAAACTTACCTAATTTTATTAAACTCGTCTATTTATTCAAGGCTGAAAATCTCAGACAAAAATACCCCTCGGGAAGTTCTGCGGCCGCACAATTCCATGTGCGGTTCACAGATTTCTTTATCTGGTAGGAGTTGGGGTTCTGTGGCCACACATTTTTGAGCTGCGACCGCAAGGAAACCTTTTTGCGGTCCGTAGATTTAGAACTGCATATTTGGTGGCCGCAAGACATGCTTCTACGATCTGAAATATTAGTATTGCAGCCGCAAGGCAATCTTCTGCGGCCGCACAAATCTTGTGCGGTCCGCAATTCACTGAGGTTCTGGACTTGGTCTTTTTGCACACTCTCTGATCTTCGACCCTTAGCGCAGCTTTGCAACCGCACAATTCATGTACGGTCCGCAATTTGCACAAATATCTGCCAATTTTTCCTTCTTTGTTTGCTGTCGCAGATGGAATTTTGCACTCTACAATTTCTTCTGCGGCCACAGAATTTCTTCTACGGACCGCACATTGTGTGCTTCTGTGTCATTTATTTCCTTGTTCTTGGACTGCTCATTTTTTAGTCAGATTTCATCTCGGGAACCCAACTTCCAGAATTCCTGCAATTTTGCACAATTTTATTAGTTTTGGGAACATAATTCAATGCTTTTAGACTAAAACAAAAGCTAAAAGGCGCTAATAAGTAGTCAAAATCTCCACTTATCAACTCCCCCCAACTCTAGTCTTTGCTTGTCCTCAAGCAAATAAATTAGTTCCCATTTCCAAAAGTTAAGGGCCATTTCAGCGCGTCAAAGGTGAGCCATCTACATATCAGTTGGGACCAATAATTACCCACATTACTCATGTATTATCAACAAGGCGACAAGTTAAACATTCATGCACATATAGTTCCAATGTGATATTTGAGCATCAAGAGTTGACTTTACTCATCAAGGACTCTTGCTCTATCATGTAGGTCATGGTGGATTCAAAACTCTTCCTCCTCTACTTTCTATTTTCCTGGCTCACTTAAGAATTTTAGCACTCCCTTCAAAGATTTATGAAAGGTTCATTCATCTCTCTCAAGAGAATGTCGCAAGTATGGCTTCAAGTACCACATGCTTGTCCCTCATGTAGATTTGAAATGAAATAGGACTTCTTTCGGTATGTAATGAAGGCTTTTGGATTAGGGTTGGATACAATCTGGGCGAGTGGTTACACCTTTCCTTAAGCACTCCATTATTCATTTCGTGGCTTAAACTTTGCCAATTCTTTGAGGCACTTTATTTTCCTTCGGGAACTAGAGAGACTTAACATCACTCTTTCTTGATCTTTACATTCATTTTCTCCCTCTTTGATTTCTTCATGTTTGGGATCATCACCTCTCTTTGAATCCATTCAACTCTTCCACTTATTCACTATTTTGTATTTTCTTTTTGCTCTTTTCTTTTCTTTCCTTTCCTTCTCATCATTTATTTTCTCTTTTTGTGCTTTTATACCATTTTTCAAGCTCCTCATCTCTCCCCCAAAACTTACATTTTAGCATTTTGTTTCAAAACAGTGTTAAGGAAAGCTCGGGTGCCAAGAGAGAGTCATCACAAAATGGGTAAAGGCTTGTAACATGGTTGTCAAATGAGAAAGGTTCAAGGCTCAAAGGGGTTGACTAGGGATCACAAAATTAGTAAGCAAAAAACTCAAATGGGCCAAGAAAAGCCTACAATCACTTTTCATGCAAAGCAAAACTTAGGATTTCGCCTTGAAAAAGATTCGGGGCAAGTTCTAGACCTTTCGCACGGGTACTTCGACTAACAATAAAGCATCTCACCCCTCACGCAACTGGATTGTTAAAGAGGATAGAGTCGAGGTCCCACAACGACCACATTCAAGATTGAAAATCACTGTGGTTCAACTAAACCACTCGATGGTTGCAGAGTCAACACAAGAGTCACAAAGTCACTAACTAGAGCTATTTTTTTCAAAAACCTTGTTTCTAACCATAAGCACATAGTTAAGTGTGTTGGTACCAATTGAAGCATGTTTGACTCTTCGAGTATGACCTAATTAGGTCTTTTTATTCATTAATATTACTATTATTACCTAA
This sequence comes from Nicotiana obtusifolia, assembly GCA_002018475.1. Lineage (NCBI taxonomy): Eukaryota > Viridiplantae > Streptophyta > Magnoliopsida > Solanales > Solanaceae > Nicotiana > Nicotiana obtusifolia. The sequence goes on from MCJB01050430.1 coordinate 18,279, forward strand.
ACACCAAAAACAGACTCATTCCCTTAAAAAGGTTGTCACGCCATCCATTGTTGGGATGAGTCACCTGGTTCACACAATAACTACCTTTGGAAAGAACCATGGCATTAAAAAAACCAAAGGCTTATTATCTATTATAACATATAAAGCGGCTACTAAATCAAACAAAGAAGCTACTAACTCAAACTAAGAACTCACAAAGAAACAAAAAATGAAGAAGCTAATAAACAAAAACTACAGAATATACATAATGAGAAAAAAAGAGAGAATATATGCAGAATACGAAAAAGAAAACTACTTGTATCAGAATGTACCAAATAAGATCAAATAAACTCCACCCCCTCCCTCCTCCTCCCCCCCTCCCCCCCAAAATAAAAATATGCATTATCCCCAATGCTTAACAAAATAAGAGTAAAAAAGGGGTAAGAGTGAAGAAAAACTCCCTATGGCTCCTTGGACATCTCTGTGTCCACAGTAATGTCACCCATCTCAGTCTTATCCAATTGGATCTCATAATCCTCAACTTTGGGATTGACTGGGTTGGTAAACATCTAACGT
>MCJB01050430.1:26468-37698 GCA_002018475.1 Nicotiana obtusifolia
TTTTTCCCCCCCCCCCCCCAATTTCCTTGATTATTTCCACTCCAATTTCCTTGATTGTTGCTGTTATGCCAATTCCCTTGATTTGTTTTCACCACTCCAATTTCCTTGGTTGTTAGAATTCCAATTGCCTTGATTGTTTTGAGGTCGCCATTGTTGTTGGTTTGGGCCTTGGAAATTGTTTCGTTTCCCTTGAAAGTTGTTCACATATTGCACCTCCTCTTCTTGTTCATTGCAAGAATTGTTTTGATCAAAACCACTATCCTCTTGCACAAAATTGTCCACTCGATGTTGCATTTGTGGACTCTTGGTTCTCCTTTTGTTCACAATCATGTTCACTCCCTCCATGGCATTGACTTGCTTAGAATTTTGCACTTGTTGAAGTTGAGCCTTTGCTTGTTGATTCATAGTGGTAGTCAATTCGGTAATGGCTTGTCCATGGTCATGCAACTCTTTGTGAATGTGTATCACGTTGGGATCACCTTGTGGAACATTAGCCCGGGATTGCCACGTCGATGATGTTTCCGCCATTTCGTCTAAAATATCAGACGCCTCTGCATAAGGCGTAGTCATGAAGTTCCCACCGGCAAGTTGATTCACTACACATTGGTTAGTTATGTTGATCCCATGATAGAAAGTTTGTTGAATCATATTCTTCGTCATATTATTGTTGGGACATTCCTTAACCATTTTTCTACAACGTTCCCGTATCTCGTGTAGTGGTTTGTTTGTCTCTTGCTTGAATGCTGATTCGGAAGTGTAGCCATGTGCTTCAGATAGAAGAACTTAGAAATAAACATTTCTGCCAACTCATCCCAAGGGTGAATGGAATGGTTTGGCAAACGTTCCAACTAATATAAAGCTTTCCCCCATAGAGAGAAGGGAAAGAGCCTTAGCCTCAATGCATCCTCGAAGATATTTGTTTGTTTTCTCCCTCAACAAGTGTCCACAAACCCCTTCAAATGTTTGTATGCATTTTGACTTGGAGCACTAGTGAAAAACCTCGTTGCTCTAGCAAAGTGAGCATCACATTGGTGATTTGAAAGTTGCCCGCCCTAAAACGGGGAGGGACTATTGCACTTGCATATCCTTTATTGGGTAACGCCCGGTGTAGAGCCGCTAGCGGTGGAGGTTGGGGTGGAACGGGGACATTGTCATGAGGCACTCGGCCTCTTCTATTGGCTTGAGGTTCAAGAAGAACCTCATCAACTTGCTCATCCTCGACGTCCAAAGCAATATTTCTGAGCTCATTGTTTGCCATGGTTGTACCTACAATTTCTCAAACAAGTTAGTAACACGGAAGAAAACGAAGATACTCAAAAAACATACCCAAATATATAGATAACACCATTTTTAACTCCCCAGCAATGGCGCCAAAAGTTAATCACGTCCAAAACACACCTCAAAAGAGATATGAAATAGTCGTTTGCAAAACTAGAAACCCAACTAAGAGTCGGGGTCGAATCCACAGGGAGCTAAGATGGGGGTTAGGGGTAATATTTCACTGTGAGTGAATGAATTATCTAGATTGCACTTCCACACAAAGATTTGTTTTCTATTTTTAATTTTACTCTATTGATTGCAAAATAAAGGAAGAAGACTAGAGAAATTATTTTTAAGAAGTTTTTCCAAATGGATAAAAAGCCTAGGGTTGTGACCATTACCTAGATGTTTGCTTAACGGGATAAAGTCTATAATGCTTGTTTCACTGACTGGGGTGTATAGCTATCAACTCTAATTTACCCACTCAGTACCTCTCAGTCAGAGAGTAGTTTTGCCAATTTGACTTTCTCAAGACCACATGGGGATCACCCAAAACTGTTGATAAGAGCTCAAGTTGGGTTATTACTATTTCTAGGTTGAACCCTTTAATTGGATTAATCAATCTCTGAATTGACCCAATTCCCTGTTAGCTAAGTTGTCCTAGATTAAATCTCACTTTCTCAAGTAGAGACTAAGTCAAATAGGCATGAACTAATGTTTGTAACCATTAATTCTACAATTAAAGCATAAACAAAGCTAAACAATAAATACCCAATCATAAACAAGCACTAAATTAGATACCCATAAGGTTTACACACTAGGGTTGGGTCACAACCCTAGTAGAAGTCTAGCTACTCATAATTGAGTTTGAAGAAAATAGAGAAAAAAGACTAATTAAACTCATAATGAAAGCTTAAAATGATTAAATCTATTGTAAATACACAAAAACAAAGTAAAACTTCCTAAAGTGGCAAAGAAAAACGGCTACAGTAATTTCAGAGGTTCAAACTCAACCTAATTTTATTAAACTCGTCTATTTATACAAGGTTGAAAATCTCGGACAAAAGTACCCCTCGGGAGGTTCTGCGGCCGCACAATTCCATGTGCGATGCGCAGATTTCTTTATTTAGCAGGAGCTGGAGTTCTGCAGCCGCACATTTCTGATATCTTGTCGCAAGGCAACTTTTCAGCGGTCTGCAAATTTAGAACTGTGGCCGTAAGACAGTCTTCTGCGGTCCGCAATATTAGAATTGCGACCGCAAGGCAATCTTTTGCGGCCGCACAAATCTTGTGCGGTTCACAATTCACTGAGGTCTAGACGTGGTCTTTTTGCATACTCTCTGATCTTCAACCCTTAGTCCAGCTTTGCGGCAGCACAATTCATGTGCGGTCTGCAATTTGCACAAATGTCTGCTAATATTTCCTTCTTTGTTTGCGGCCTCAGATGGAATTCTGCAGAATTCCTTCTGCGGACCACACATTGTGTGCTTATGTGCCCTTTATTGCCTTGTTCTTGGACTGCTTGTTTTTGAATCGGATTTCATCTAGGGAGCCCAACTTCCAGCATTCCTGCAATTTTGCACAATTTCATTAGTTTCGGTAACACAATCCAATGCTTTTAGACTAAAACAAAAGCTAAAAGGCACTAATAAATAGTCAAAATCCCCACTTATCAGGAACCGAGCCTCAGGTTATAGTATGCTACCGAAGAGTCAAACAGCGAGGCCATGACCACAAGCCTGGAACTGTTGGACGAAAGGCGGGAGGCCGCCATGGTTCGGTTGGCCGCCCAGAAGCAGCGAGTAGGAAGATACTACAACCGAAGAGCCAACCACCAACATTTTCAATTCGGGGACTTGGTACTAAGAATGGTAACACTACACACCAGGAACTCAAATGAAGGGAATCTTGGCCCGAATTAGGAAGGACTATATCGAGTTGTCGGAATAACCGGCGAAGGCTCATATAAACTCAAAGTGGGAAATGGTGTACAACTACCAAACAACTAGAACGTGGAACGTTTAAAGCGGTACTATTACTAAGGTACAGACTTAATTCCTTTTTAAGTTTTTTTAGATTATGGACTAACGTACACAGGTACTCGGTCAGGGGCAGATGTGGCTATTAGGTATGAAAGCATGTGTTACACTCTTTCTTCCTTGAACCGGTTTTGTCCCGGAGTGGGTTTTTCGGCAAGGTTTTTAACGAGCAACTGTAATGTGCTACCTTAGTTTTGAAGACTGGCCTTAAACAAAACTCGATGATCGTTTGCATCAAATCAAACGTATCCAAGCCCTCACAAGTTCGGCCTCGAATACTAGGAGCCACTACCCCTAAATTTAGATCTTTAGCAAGGGAAAAGAAAATTTTTTGTGTCAAAAGAGGAGTCCACGTTGTTAGGATTCATTGTAAAGGTCAAACGGTCATACGAACTGTGCCCACATAGTGCACTCTAGCCACAGCACAAGGCTTACGCACCTCCAATCACGTACCTTGCATATTAAATAATGAAAGAAATCTCTACTTCCCTTACACTTTATTACTGTGCATTTCAGTTCTTCAGTCTTGGATCCTAAAGCCCACGGGCTACCCTTACTCGGGGACTGTCGACCACTAAAAATTTGGATGACTCGGGCTACTGATTCCCGGAGGAACCAAGCCTATTAGGCAGTGCCCGAATATGAAAGGTTACGACCACCTTAAAAACGGGTCGGAGACGTCCGAAGCCCGTACTCAGAAAGTAAGGCCCTTATAAAAAATTGAAACATGTTAAAAGGTTACCCTCGGCAAAAACATCTTCTAAGACACATAAGCATCTTAAAGGCCTTCGATTTTGTCAAAGATTCGAAGCCACAAGTAATCCGGAGTTGCCATCGAAATGGGGCCCTATTCGGGCCTCTGAAGAACGGATGCTCTAGACTACATTTGATTTTTTGTTAAGGCATTAAAAATAATACACAAATAGAAAATTGCAAATAGATGCTGGAAAGTAAAGATACGGTATTGCCAAAAAGGGAAAATTTTATATATTCCAAAAAATATTTATAAAGGCACGATAAAATGACCTCAAAGTAAACAAAAAAGAAAATATACAAGAGAAAACTAGAAAAGAACTAAGGCATTTATGCCTGGTCTTCGCCGGAGCTCGATTCATCACCAAAATCATCGGAGCCCTCGAAATCTTCGGAGCTTTCGGGACCCCCAGGCTAATAGAGTTCCTTTTCCTTGGCATCGAGTCTCTTGGCTTCCTCAATCTCGACCGACAGGTCAAAAACCTCGAGCATGGTTCTCCTCGAGGGTCTCCCTCCAGGACAGCCGCTTTACGTAGTTGGTCTTCATGTTTAAGCGGGCCTCGGCTATCTCTACATCAGCCTTATACCGGGCAGCATTTCCTCGATGTCGGAGGAATCAATAGAAGTTGCCTCCAACCTGGACCTCAGCACATGGTATTCTTGGCCGAGGGCATCCCGTTCCGTGATGGCGGAGTTCGGTAGTGCCCGGAGTTCATCATTTAGTCGAGACCACTTGTTGGCCTTGTCCTTAGCCACCCGGAATTGATCCTTGTCTGATGCCAGCTCCACTTTTGCAGCCTCTTTTTTCAAAGCCAATAGGTCTATCCCGCCCTTCCACACCTTTGTTGTGGCCTTGACTTCATCCATCTCAGCCCGGAGCTGTCGATCAGGTCTATCTTCTCTTGGACTTGCAAATTTGCATTGTTAGTCACCTTGAGTAGCTCCTTGTTCTTAGCCCCAAAGATCCTTACCTTCTTGACCAAGTCAGTGTGCTCCCTCTTCAAAGTCGAGGCCTCCTTCTGGGCCTTTTCTAACTCGACTAGGAGAATCGGAAGGTCCTTGAGGGCCTCGTCTTGTTGTTCACTAAGAGCCATACATGTCTTTTTTCCGGACTTGCTCTTTGAGCCCGAACTCGAGCTGGCTGATCTCCTAGCGGGACCGAAGGAAGCTTGCATGATGAAGCACTGAAGCCTGAAAAATAATGAAGTCATTAGAACATGTCTAAAACTATGAAAAATTCACTAGGGGTACGAAGAGAAGACTCCTTACCCGGTTTAGTGCCTATTGCACCTCGTTGAAGAGGCTCGACGTGGCCACTTCATTCATCTTTGCCCTGTCCTCCTCGGTCACTAGGCAAAGAAGGTAGCTGGCTACGCCCATTAGAGCGAACAGGGCCAGGGCGTTCGTTGGAATAATAAGAACGACCGTTCTCTTACGGTCGGGGTCCACACTCAGGGAAGGGAACTGCTTCACCAGTTTCGGGCTCGAATTCGGCTCGCCCATTCCCGATGACACATTCGTTTTTGGGATCTCTAGGTGACCAAGCTCGGAAAAGTCCTCCAACGCGGCCATGTCCATGTCATCAAAGAATGTATTAAGGGCATCATCGGGGCCTGGCGCTGTCTCGATTGATTTCTCTTTGCCCACTTGGGCCTTTTCGAGCATGGACTTAGTGTAGGAAGGCGTCTCCATGATGTTGATGATACCGGCTACTTCCTTCGGGACAAGAGCAGCCTCTCGGGAGGCCGCGGCCTCCGTCTCTCCCTCTAGTCCCCCAGCTAGAGGGGGATTGACCTTGTGTTCATTTTTCCCGATTGCCGCCTGATCCCCCTCGTTAAGGGTCGACCCAAGAGCAATGAACTCAAGATCGTTGTCCTCGGGATAATCCCTGAATCAGTAGAGGGAATCAGAGTCCGGCACCCTAGACTTGGTGCTCTTTTTGATTTTTCGAACCTGGATGGTTACTTTTTTCTTCTTCGCCTCGGCATAAGGGGAGCCCGAGGAATTCCTCTTCTTCTTCTTTTTCTCCTCCTTGGAGGCAGCATTGGGTTGTCCCGAAGCGGAGGGTTCGGCAAGCGAGGACGGATCCTCGTCTTCATCCAATGGCCTGAGCTTGGTGATCTTGGGCAAACCTTTAAGAAGAGAGAAGACTTAGCGATGTGTAAGCCAAGAGTATGAAGATAGTCATTCGGGAGGGAGCCTCACCGTGGGAACGGGCCTCCCACTTGCCCTTCGAGAGCTTGCGCCATGCGCGCTCGAAGTATGGCATCTGTTTGCAGATCCCCTCGATCCACTCCTTGAAGCGGGGAAATGCATTAGGAACTTGGGCAAACGCTGCACAACGACAAACATGGGCAATTAGAAAAATAATACAAGGGAATGACAAATACTCGAAAAGGAAAAGACTTATGGGAGGCGTTCCATTTCTCCGGGAACGGTAGAAATTCGGAGGGGATGAGATCTTCGGTTTTCACCCAAACAAACCTCCTCTGCCAGCCTCGATCTCAGTCCTCATTGATGCTTGAGAATGGAGCCTTGCATGCTCGGTGAACGAGCTTGATCAACCCCCTCGGAAGATTCGGGGACTGTATAGACGAAGTAGATGGTCGAGGGTGAACCGTGGTGCTTCGGTGTTGTTCATGAAATGTCGGAGTCGGATTACGTTCTTCCAAAAAGACGGGTGAATCTGCCCAAGGTAAACCTCGTACCTTTTACAGAAGTCAAGGACTATGGGTCTACCGGGGCGGGCGTGAAGCGGTAAGTATAAACACATAAGTACCCCTCCTTGTGAGTGGAGATATCGTTCTTGGGCCCGGGGATGATCACCTCCTTGCCCTCCCAGTTACAATCCACCCGGACCATGGGTAGTATTTCCTCAATAATGGAGCATGTGTATGTCCAGGCCCCCTCGCCTCTGTCCTGTTGACTAGAGGCCTTATCGACGTTGAAATCATTCCCGATAGAGCAGCTCCCGGGTACGAAGCTCTTCAAAGGGGGCTCCTGGGCCACCTCAAGAATGGCCACCTCGGCGTCTATGGCCGGGTTGGAAGATGAAGGAGCGGTTTGTTGAGGCACATATTTGGAAGTTTTTGCCATTGGTATCTGGAAAATATGAAGGTTTAAAGAAAACATATGAAGATTTGAAGATGTGAAGAAGGTATGAATGTCGGGGTTGAAGACTCAAAGAGAATGTATGAAGATTGAGGATGAAGATATGAAGGTTAAGGAGCATTGTACGAAGATTTGAAGGAGTTAAAGGTAAGTGGAAAATTTGAGGGTCAGTCGAAGAGTTCTGGAATCGGAAAGTGGAAGAAGTGAAAAAGGGTCGGAGCTTTTATAGAGGAAGAACAATCAATGCATGACGTTTCGCATTTGAGGATAGTCAACCGGCGGTTCACACGTGTCCGAAGTCAAAATAACATGACTGATGGGATGTTTTGTTGACCCGTTATCTTGGTTGTAATGTACGAAGGAAGGAATCGAGGTCCATTTATTGCTTTCCGTCGTTTCGGTAAACCTAGTCTCCGGAAAAAAGAGGGGACTATCTGTCTGCGGGTAAAATCGGGGGCAATATATATCCCAATTCCCTGATGAGAAAACGGAGGGAGAGCACAGACCTACGAGACTGTAATCGAGGTCAGAGACCTTTCGTATCAAGACCCAGGAAGAGTCAATGATGTATCCGTCATCGGACGTGGTAAAGCGACGCGCCACGTGCCAAGTATATGTTATGGACCTCGGGAGACATGGTGAACGGTTGTACGTGATGGATAGAGGACCGTGATACTCGTCCTCAACCGGATATCACGGCGCGAATCTCGCTCAATGTCGATTGTGGATCAACAATTACTGGAAAAAGAAGATTTTAACTTTTTTTGGATTTCTACTAGAACTGAAATTCTCCTACTATATAAAGGAGAGATTTTTCTTTTATTCTGATACATTGTAACACGCAAATCAAAGCAATAAAATTTTATTTTTTTGCCTTTTAGCTACTATTAAAGACTTTGCTCATTTGTTCTGTTCTTCCTTCATGATTGAGCTCGAACCGAGGGTCCGGTCGAGGACGAGGTCATCGTCAATCTAAGTTCTGGCTTGATCATAACATTGCAATTGGTTTGACTGTTTATTTCGTCTCTAATACATTTATTTGATCTTATTAACTGTACGTGTTGAATCAAACCACATATCCTTAAAACCGCGTACAAATTTAATTGTTACCTAATTTTGTGATAAATAAACATTAAAAGTGATTTTATATATATATATATATATATATATATATATATATATATATATATATCTACATGAACATTAAAAGTGATTAATTTACATGGTTTATATACAGGCACCTCTGTGTGTGTGTGAACTTTTATTAAATTCAAAAATATTTTCTTAATAGTAGGATCACAAACACAAATTATATTGGTTGAAGATTAAACGTGTTTGTTGGGTCTCAAGAACCAAAACTACAATTTTCCAACAAATAAGGGATGAAAAAAGCAATTTACCCAATTTTAAGAGAATAAGAACAAAAAGAGGTGCCTTTTTGGCATTCTGTAGATTGTCTTTCTCTCAATGAGCTGTTACTTGGATTTTCCTGGGAAAGCAGCATCATTTCTTTACGTAATTCTTTGTTTATTTTTTAACAACATCCATTTGAACTTTTTTGGAACACTTAGTGCTATTTGTGTAAGGAAAAGAATCCGAATATGTTTTATCCTCTCGTAGTTAATTCTCTCAATGTCCATGGATTTCGCTTATATTATTTGTCATAATTAGATGAAAACTTTAATTATATTGCTCCGTTAGTGTCTATTTACGCAATTTTCATATGATCATGTGAGGTCCAATAATTCCTACTAATATTCGAAGAAACCATGAAATGAACCAATCTGAATTGACATTACTATTTATTAGGACTAGAAATGTGCTATCATGTGGACTCTAATGATTCCTAATATTCTAAGAAAGCACGAAATGAATTCAGACTTTACGTTAGTTTTTATTAGGATTAGTAATATGGTACGTTCTTTTTTGGTGGTAAAAACAAAAAGAACACGGCTGGTTTCGAAATACGCAGAACAAAATTCTCAAAGCATAAAATCAATTTTCTCACAACAATTCTAAACTGATTCTTCGAGTTAAATCCATACACTAAAAAAGACTTGCATTTATAAGGCTTGATCCTTTATGACATTTTGAATATAACGTTTCATTTAACACAAAACATAGGGTGCGAAGCTGTTACACGGTTACTGAGTAATTTCTCCGTTCAAATGCTTCCTAAGACGCGCACAAGGGTAAACACAGGTTAAAATCTTTAACTATTTCTAAATATTGTTGTCAGTTGCTATGAAATAAGTAGAAATTTTGATATATAATTTTTAAATGTATAAATTATGTTTTCACAAAGTAAATTAATTTTTGTACTCGTAAATTGACTTTTGAACAGTGAAATTGGATTACGATTTACGGAACGACGGAGTGATAGTAGGTCAAATACACAAATTTCTAAATCTTCAATGGATAAAGAAAACACAATAGTTAAGAGAGGGGCAACCAAAACGATTATACTAGAATAATTTAAGGAATAAAACACTTTACGTAACACACTGATATGTAAAAGAAAAACTTATTATTACCTAAAAAATATATAAAAAAATACATTACAAGTGGATAATTACGTTACCCAGTAGGATAGCCCGAGTTATGTGCTAATTTTATACAGCTAATGCAGCTACATTTAGAGTGTCCAACTGTTTTACACTTTCCTCACCAAATTGGTAACGGTCTTAATTACCCCCAAAAGGGAAAAAGGGGGTAACGGTCTACACTGTTCATAAACGCAGTTGCATGTTTTATAGCTCATCGAATTCAGTTTAATTTTCACCTAGATTAATTTTTTCCTCAATTTAATCAAACATTTTAGGTTTTGAAATCAGGAAATTCAGAAATACATTTTGCGAAAACCTAAATGATAAATCTCACGTCACTGCAGAAATACGAGGTAGAAAGACCAAACGATTTTTTTGAACTTCATCCCGTTTAATCCCATAACAAATTTTGGTTTTAAAGAATAAAAAGACTTAAATGTTTTTAACAGCTCTAATTTAAGTAATAAAAACCCATAGGAATGCTTTCAAAATTTTTATTTCCCGAAGCTTCTTTATATAGCTATACGATATTAGAAATTCATTATTCAGAATAGTTTAAATTTTTTGCGAAATCATTTTCTACAAGAGTCTATCAATTCGTAGGATTTCGATTAAATAAAAAAGAATCTTATCCACCTCATCATGCTCCTTAGTGGTAATTAATACATTCTCAGCAAACCAATTCATCCAAATAATAATAATCCAAACGCCAAGCATGTTTATTTCTGATAATTCACAACGTTGGGTTGACTAGTACATAGCCGTCGAGCAAGAAACGTAAGAACACAACAACAAAGATAGTCAACTTATATGTGATCCACGTGTAAAGTTGCCGGTGGTGGGTTCCATACTTTCCTCCTCCGTTAGTTAGTCACCTTCCTATTTCCCATTACTCTATATATACCCCTATGCGACTCCCATAATTTCTATCACAGAAAATTTAACTATCTCATTACATTTTTCTCATACAAACCATCTTCTTCTACTGCATTTGAAGTCGGAAAATTCAAACTTAACGATGGCCGGTGGAGGGTTTTCGGCCTCCGGTGCCGGAGGAAAGGAGTTTGAGGCTAAAATCACACCTATTGTTATCATCTCTTGTATTATGGCTGCAACCGGAGGTCTTATGTTTGGTTATGATGTCGGAGTTTCTGGTAAATATTATCCCATATTTTCATGATTACTTTACAAATTTATCCTTTTTCTAAACCTATTTTCAGTTACTACCTTTTTATTGTGATGATCCTGAGGTTACAAATTTCGAACACTTTTGAGCATTTCTTTATTTATTTGTTTTCCTATAATTCTTAAAGTTTATCCGTTGTTTGTTTCTGAATCTAGTTACAAGGGTATAAAACACTGTGTTGTGTTAACAAAATAAAGTTCGAATACTTTTAAAAGCCAATCCCTAATACGTAATGGGTTAAATTGTATGTGTTGACCCAAGTTTTGCTTGGTTGAATCTTTCTTAAAGTTGCAATATTGTATAAAAAATACTAAAGGTTAAAGGACACCCTCCCC
>MCJB01050430.1:37732-53451 GCA_002018475.1 Nicotiana obtusifolia
AAAAAAAAAAGAAAAAAAAAGGACCTTTTCGAACGAAAAGAACAAGAGAGGAAATTCAACTTTTCCGGCCAAATGGGATTTCCCCAACTCTATGGAAAAGTTAATTATGACAATAAGGAGGAAAAAAATGAATTTCTAAAATTAACTCATGATCACCTCTTTTCTAATTCTTTGATATATTAATACTATAATAATGGTTTTTATTATTTGTGAAAATTACAGGTGGAGTTACGGCAATGGATCCTTTTCTGAAAAAATTCTTCCCAACGGTTTACAAGAGAACAAAGGATCAAGGATTGAACAGTAATTACTGCAAGTATGATAATCAAGGGCTGCAGCTATTTACTTCATCTTTATATCTGGCGGGTTTAACGGCGACTTTCTTTGCTTCTTACACGACAAGAAGACTTGGTCGGAGATTAACCATGTTGATCGCCGGTTGTTTTTTCATTGTCGGAGTTATATTAAATGCTGCAGCTCAAGATTTGGCTATGCTTATTATTGGAAGGATTCTTCTTGGTTGTGGAGTTGGTTTTGCTAACCAGGTTAATTCGACTCTCTATTCATACTAGTATTATTTTTTCACTTAATTTTAAAAGATTTAAGTATATATAATACATTAATTGAGTAAAATTTTTTGAATTCTTTATGTAGTTTAGCGTGTGATAATAAGTTGGTTACATTAACATTTATCCAAAAAATTAATAAATTATCTGATTATGTAAATACTATATCGATTTTAGAAATTATATTCAAATTAAGTACTCCTCACAAGTAACTTCCTTTGCTCTAAATTGGGTATCTTATTTGATTTGATCTTATCCAGGTAAGCGTTTAAATTGTATTGTATTTAAAGATAGTGTATTAATTAGAGAATGAAAATTGAGTTAATCATAAATATTTTCAAAAATTTCTCAAAATAAGAGTGCTCTTTTATTTATAAAATGATGAAACTGTAGTTATACGTACGTTACATTTAGTAAAAAACAACTCTCTTCTGAAAAAGTAAATAAATTTCTAATAATCAAAAATATAATATAAAACGTATATAATGTAAAAAGTCTAATTCTGGTCAAAGAGAATGAGGTAAGATTTTGAAAAGTTTGTCTACAATGGTAGACATTATAGGATTTAAATGGCATTTATTTTATTTTTTAATATCACAAATCTTATTGGTGCACGAGAATAGACTCTACTTGCACCGTCAACACCTACCCTCAATATGGAATGGGCAAATTTTTGTGGTCCAATTTTCAAAGAACAAAGAAAGAAAAATATCGAAGAAGGAAGTTTGTAAACCCCCCCCAAATCCAAAAAGAAGAAGAAAGATCCAATCTCACATAAATCGAAATCTCACTCATTATATAAGTGTATATGATGACACACGTCAATGAACACATTATATTCAATTTGAATTTCAATAATGGAGGGACCATGCAAGAACTTGGAATTGTACTTCTTTTTTTTCTTAATATTTTTCCCGCTAATTGTTTTAAAATTTGGTTGAAGTAATGGACTACGTACGTCTATTCTGTTGAAGGCTTGATAAATGATCTCTATTTTCTTAGTCACAAACTACAGAGATGTAGAATTTATAACTATTACAATGAATTTTGTACCTAATTGTTGGTCTTAAAAATATCTTATTTTACTAATAATTTGAGTCAAAATGAGGTCGGCCGGGACCACGGTGCCCATTTGGTGGTGCTGTGAAAAATGGGAGGGAGAAAAAGATCTCCTCATTATCTTTTGCTATAATTCTAAGTCCAAATATCACTAAGCTTTTCCTACTTTTTTGTTTTCTTGCTTTAAAATAATTTGGGGTCATTGACAAGGTTTACACATGTGAGTGAGACACCTTTACAATCATACAAGTTTTAAAAAAGCATAAAATAAAGTTTTGGTGGAGACTCCAAAGCTTTGTCTTTGTCCACAAAAGTCCTCTATAAGCAGCTTCCTTGTATCTTTCTCACATTGCAAAGCTAATTCCTTTGGATTACTTCATTGTTCGCCACTTTTTCTTAATTGTGGTTCTTTCTCTTTTAGTACTCGCTATACCTCAATTGCTTTTTATCCTTATCCCTTTCATTTTTTGGTCCAAAAATATCAATTGTCTAAAGACATTTGAACTAGGATATATATATTTCATCACATGTTTGGATATCAAGTATTGTCCTTTGGCCACAAAATCATGTGAAGAAATTTCATATTGAAGAAAAAAGAAAAGTTAAGTAAATTATATATCTTATTGAATAGCAAAATCTTATGAAGATAGAAACAAATAGAATTGCAAGCTTCAGTACAATAACTGCAGTTTGGATATAGAACCTTAAAAGGTTAACAATTAACATGTTCCAAGGGGATGTCCTTTTAATTTGATAAAAGTAGAACTTTAATATTTTGCAAGTCTCACCCGTGAGTCCGTGACTAAAGGTCCTTTTATATAATATAGACGAGAAGGCTCTTTCATTAATTTTTGCTTAAGTAATTTTGGATTTTATCTTTTTATTTTACAATAAGGAAGTTTTGTACTTTTCGATTCTTCTTCTATTGATTACCAGCAAATTCGAGAATTAAAAATATTATACTAGTGTCTCATCAATTAGAGGTCCGATCCGTCCATATATAAATTAGATATATTTATTTCTTAAAATTAAAATGTAATGTGCATGAAATTTTCAGGCTGTTCCACTGTTCTTATCGGAGATAGCACCTACAAGAATTCGTGGAGGACTTAACATTTTGTTCCAACTTAACGTAACTATTGGCATTCTTTTCGCTAATCTCGTCAACTACGGAACAGCCAAGTAAGTTCCTCACATTATCCGAAAAATTTACCCGGCCCGTTTTCTGATTTTTAATTTATTCTTAACGTTCAATTACATAGATCTTGCTTTTGTTTACATAATAATATAATATATTGCATTAATTATTCAGATAATTAAGGAGGTTTATCCTTTATTTTATTAACTTTTGATTATGAAGATTACACGTACATCTTCAGTCCCTATATGTTGCTGTCAAAAGAGTTCAAGTCAAGACTTAGCGTCATGGATTTGATTTTATTGTGTCAGAAAATACACGTCTGGTCCACGTCTTTGAATCTTTGCTTGACGATTCTTTTGTTTAATTTTCTTCCTTTACTATAGCGACTCTTCTTTTATAGTAGTAGAAAAAAGGTTCCTCTTTTATGAAATTTCCGGTACTTATCTTTAGTCTTTGTTTGTAACTAACCACTTTAGACTCTTGCCGATAGTTCCATCCACTCGGCTGGAGTTGATTTCAACGATCATATTATTCAATTCTGAGATACTTAAAATTACCTAAATTATGAGGGGAAAATAATTAAGAATACATTTTATTTAAAATTTCTTCTACTAAATGCCAGTTTCTTTCTTTTTTTCTTTTTTTTTTTTCCATTTGAGTTGTCTGTCAAGCCAGAAATAATTCCTTATGTCCAAATTTATAAGTACCGCATACATTCATAGTATACTTTCCTGAAGTAATTCTCGCTATCTACAATGAGTAATATTTTTTGTTGTCATGTGATTGCTTGAAGGAATAAAAGAAAGATTCAATTACCAAAAAATAGTGATGATGAGAGTACTATATATGTATCCACTAAAAGGTTAAAATATCAAAACAACTAAAACGCTAAAAAGTCTCATTATAAAATTTCTTGGTAATTGCTCCTTATAAAAATTCATTTTTTAATCCCACGATCAATTTGAACCTAACAATTGTTTTCTCCTTAATTGGTAAATGCAGAATAAGTGGAGGATGGGGATGGAGACTATCATTAGGATTAGCAGGGTTTCCAGCATTGCTACTGACCTTGGGTGCAGTTTTTGTGGTAGACACCCCTAACAGTTTGATAGAACGAGGTCATTTAGAAGAAGGCAAAAATGTACTTAGAAAAATCCGAGGTACTGACAACATTGAACCCGAATTCTTGGAGCTTGTTGAGGCCAGCCGTATTGCTAAAGAAGTCAAACACCCTTTCAGAAATCTCCTCCAACGTAGAAATAGACCTCAATTGATCATCTCTGTTGCCCTCCAGGTCAGTTTATTTTTCCATGTGTTACTAGTTATACGTTATTTGCACTAACAATACAAAAATTAATTAAAATCATATCATTACAAGTAAATTTTATGATAAGCATTAATTGGTACCTTAAGCGATTGTCAAGATTATTGAACTTTCGCTACAACAACACCTGAGCCTCAATTCCAAGCAAATTGCCGGAGACAATTTATACAGATTTTCACTAATCATGTTGCTTTATTCACTATCTCAATCTAATATGATAAAATAATTTCCTCAAGGTCTTTACGTTCTCACTAGAATGCAAAATTTTGACGGTTCATTTTCTTCTTTTATCATGCAACAGGGGATGAATATCATTATGCTTTAATTTCTTCAATAATTTAAGCTTTTAAATGAAATTGTTATAAAATTTAAGTCCAGTTAATACACTATCCTCTCCTCTATCCTACATTTTTAGCTTAAAATTTGAAAGTTGAATTGTTAGTAACACAAGCAATTGAACAAGAGTTGTTGCATTCTCACTAAAAGTCAAAATTTTGATGGTTCATTAATTTTCTGATTTTATGCGAACAGATATTCCAGCAATTCACAGGGATCAATGCCATTATGTTTTACGCACCAGTCTTATTCTCAACACTAGGGTTCGGAAGCAGCGCAGCCCTTTACTCCGCCGTCATCACCGGAGCCGTCAACGTTCTCTCCACCGTAGTCTCCGTCTACTCCGTCGACAAACTCGGACGACGAATCCTTCTCCTCGAAGCTGGCGTCCAAATGTTAATATCCCAAGTTGTAATCGCCATAATCCTCGGCATAAAAGTCACGGACCATTCAGACAACCTCAGCCATGGTTGGGGTATCTTCGTAGTCGTCATGATATGCACTTACGTGTCCGCTTTTGCATGGTCATGGGGTCCACTAGGATGGCTAATTCCTAGTGAAACTTTCCCTTTAGAAACTCGTTCAGCTGGACAAAGTGTTACCGTTTGTGTCAACTTGCTCTTCACGTTTGTTATGGCACAAGCTTTTCTCTCCATGCTTTGTCATTTCAAGTACGGGATTTTCTTGTTCTTTTCGGGATGGATTTTTGTCATGTCCTTGTTCGTTTTCTTCTTGCTGCCCGAGACGAAGAACGTGCCGATTGAGGAGATGACTGAGAGGGTATGGAAGCAGCATTGGCTATGGAAGAGGTACATGGTGGATGTTGATGTTGTTAAGAAGAATGGACGTGCTAATGGATTTGATCCTTCTGCGCAGTTGTAGAAAGGGAAATAAGTCAAAGTTAAAATATGTTAGCGAGTTTTTCTGATAACCCATACTACAGAAATAAGTCAATTTAACTATTTTAGAAGGGGGTAAAAGTTTTGAGCCAGGCTCGAAATTTGGCATAACAATATCAAAAGTTTGAGTTGTTACTTTCTTGGTGTCCCTGAAAAAGAACAGAATAGTGATCTTCTGACTGTGATCAACACCTAGAGAGGTCAATATTAGGTATGTCCGACCAAGGATAAGTTAGGTTATTTTAAACTTTTTGTTCAGATTGTTGGTTGTGTAATTTTTGGATAAATTCAGTGAGATTTGCAAATGGATATTTGGAAATAATAACTATAATTTGATTTTTATTCTATCGGTATGCAATCCGATGCGGAAGGGTTGCTCTTCCTACCTAATCTAATTCCTCGTATCTCTTTAAAAATGCTAATGTCATGTGTTATGCTTGTGAAAAAAGGTAAAGAAAACTATAAAGAACTTGCCTGATAGAATTTAGAGGGTTAAATCATCGGAGTTCACACATATCAATAAATATAAAATATGTGTCTTTTATATACTCCCTCTGTTTAGTTTTACTTGTTACGTTTTGACTTTTCACGCCCCTTAAGAAATAATAAATAAAGCGCATAATGTACCATGATACCCATATTAATTGATGCATATTTTAATGGTTTTGAGAAAATGATTTGAAATGAGTAATTAATGTTGTGGGTATAACAGGAAAAACAAAATTGTCTTCTCTTGATATGCGAAAGTGGACAAGTAAAAGTGAAAATCAATTTTTAGAATAGTGGACAAGTAAAAGTGAAACGGAGGAAATATACATTTATCACTTAGTTATGTATACTCACTTTTATTTTTAAATGTTAAAGTTATATTGTTTGATTTGGTGTAAACATTAGGTACTATTAAGCTAGAGATTCAAATTTGTGCTTTCATGCTATGAAAAAGAGAAAATTATCTCATAACAAATCTCCCCAAATCAAAATCTTGTGTACTTCACTTTTTTTCTTATTTTCCTCTGTTGTGGAAGGTATTAATTAACAATAAGGGCATCTTAGTCTTTTCACATGAAGTTAGTTAGTCGGTTATTAGGAATTAAGTTAGTTATTAGTTTAGCTCAATTAGGAAGATTAGTGACGAGCACAAAACACAACACGAAATTAATGCTCGCTAGTCAAAGATAGTATAGTAAAATATCGTCTCCAAAGTGATTGGATTTAAATAATGTTCGAGTAATTACTGCCTTATTTGCTATTCAGGATGATCAACACTTGATTTGGAATGATTACGAACTACGATTAACTAATAAAACTAAAGCAATTGACAATTGATTGCGAAGAACTAGAGATTAGCATAATTCGTTTGTTATCAGTGTGAGAAATAAGGGTCATGACATGATAAATGCAAGATTGTTATCCTGAAAGTGACATTATTAAATTTCACTCTAATTTTCTATTAATTCTCTCGAATTCAACAGGCTATTATCCTATTATTCTAATTCAGGTTCTTCTCTCGATTAAACCTAAGCCATTCAAATAAGCTAATATGAAGTGGGGCGAAACTTACAAGAATCTATTGGTAAGAATGGTCTAAGAGAAACTTTTGTCGAATATTTCTCAATCTTAATTCAAAAGCTAGATCACAAAGCTCTTTCAATTATTTTAAAGAACTGCCAAAATGGATTAAGGCATGCGTTGCAATAATATTCAATATTACGCTCCTCTTCCGATTAAACACAATAATGAATATAATCACAACTAGAGTTAAATCTTTTCCAATAAATTCAAGCAATCAAACAATAATCAAATCCATAGATAAGTATCAAGTCACAAAATCATGTCAAACCCTAAGGGAACTGCTCCATAATCATAGAGGCAACCATCACAAATATAGATAAAAAATAAGAAAAATCAATCCAACGTTACAATCCAAACTCCCGTATTGAATTAGTGGAAAGATGATGAAATTTTGAATCTTGAAGCCCCCAATGCTATCTAATAGCTTCCTAGGTCAAAAGTTCTCTCAAAATTATATTTTTGATGTATTTATACCGTGTATAAGCGGGTACGGACGGAACTATCCTTTCCAAACCGAAACGGAAAAACGCTCTAAGAAAATTACAAAGGCATGGCGCGCCACGTGCCCCCCATGTGCCGCGCCAATGGGAAAGTTCAGAGAGCAGGTTTTTCCCAATTTGCAAGAATTTCGCAGTAGCACCTTGCATCCCGTGGCGCGTTAGTGCAAATTTCTCATAGTAAATTTTTCTTCTCACTTTTTGATATCCAGACTTGGTCCTAGACCCCCGAACGTGATCCGACTTAATTTCTTGGGCTTCTACTATGACTTGAAAGCTCCAAATCATTTATTTTAGCTCCAAACTTGCTTCTTCACTCGAAATCACATCTTAGACAATATAACACACGTAATAAGTACAAAGTACTAACAATTAGGCTCAAATACAATCAAAATGTAGTAATTAGAGTGCAAACTATAGCTAAATACGAGTTCCTAGCCTACCATCAATTAGCTCCCTAAATATACACACATTACACTATTTGTAAGACACACTTTTTAATATGAAGATTATATCTTTCTCTCTCTAACCTCTCTTTATCGATCTGCTTCTCTCCCCTCTTCTTCCTTGATCTTGAATTCTTCATTTATGTTTTCATAATTTGAGCATGGTGTCAGAGCTATTAGGCAAGATATTCTAGCTTTATATCAATCTAGTTCTACTTTCGCAACATTTAATTCGGTTACCTAAAATCTCTTGGTTACATCGATGAATTCTTTTCTGGAAAAATGAGTTTAAACAATAATCAAGAAGCTGTCAACGTGAATCATACAGCTGGGAATTCAACTCAACCTACTGGCATAGATTACAATCATCCATTGTTTCTTCATCCCTTAGATGTGAGCAGAATTCAGATCATTTCCTTTCAACTAGCAGGTATTGAAAATTATTCAATTTGGTATAGATCTATGCGAGTTGCCCTGTTAGGAAGGAACAAATTAGGGATGGTGGATGGATCTTGTAAGAAAGAATTTTTTTCCTGAAACTTTGTGAATTGGGAAAGAGTAAATGCTATTGTATTGTCTTGGATCATGAATTCTGCTAATAGTAGTCTTCTTGGTGGTATAAT
Source organism: Nicotiana obtusifolia (assembly GCA_002018475.1). NCBI lineage: Eukaryota > Viridiplantae > Streptophyta > Magnoliopsida > Solanales > Solanaceae > Nicotiana > Nicotiana obtusifolia. Next base: position 46,196 of record MCJB01050430.1, read on the forward strand.
GTATGCATCCAATGCACTGTCGGTTTGGGATGATTTGTATGAAAGATTTTATAAAGTAGATGACTCAAGAACATTTAATTTACAAGAGATAGCTAACTTGACCCAGGGTACTTCTTCTGTTTTTGCATATTACTGTAAATTGAAAGATATGTGGGAAGAATTTGAGGCATTAATACCAGTTTCTGGATGTGACTGCCCAAAATCCAGAGATATTGTTGTGTATCTGCAAAAACTAAAGCTATATCAGTTTTTAATGGGCCTTAATGATTCATACTCTCAAGCAAGAAGTTAGAAAAGTCCACTTCCAACAGTCAACCAAACTTATTCAATGATAATAAGTGACGGGAGTCAAAAGGCAGTAGCAATTACTTCTGGGATATTAGGTGCAAAACTAATTATAACTATTGGAAACTATCATGTGGTAATGTATACAAGAAATGTGGGAAATCAAAGGTAGAAAAGGAACTACAATAGTCAATGTGAATTTTGTAAGCTCAGAGGCCATAGTAAGGAAAATTGATATAAGATAGTTGGCTATCCTCCTGTTTTCAAGTTCAAAAAGAAAGGAAATATTGGAGCAGGGGGATCAACAGCCTAGAATGTTCCTCCAAATAAAACTAATCATCTGACAGGTAATATGCAACTCACAGATCATCCAATGGGTACATATTAACAAGCACAAGTACAGATGCCTAGTGCTTATCGGAACTCAGGATAGGTGATTGATTCACAGTCAAACCAGATGACACAGATATGAGCTTTCATAAAAGATCAATATGAACAAATATTGCAGATTCTCATTAAAACCAACAGTGGAAGTAGCAGCAATACATCTGCAGCCAATATAGCAAGTATGAGTATTGCTTTGTTGGTTTCCAATTATCCTAAAGAATGGTAAATTGACATAGGAGCAGCCAACCATATGGTTTCTGATATTGCAATGTTAAATAAGTCTTCAGTTGTTAAGAATAATAATCCTAAGAGAGTATGCCTACCCGATGGGAAAGTGTCTCATATTACTCACACTGGAACTAGCTCAATTTCAGCTAGAATCACACTTCAAAATGTCTTCCATCTGCGTCAATTTAAGTATAACTTATTGTCAGTTTCAAAGATGACCAGAGAATTAGCTTGTGCAGCCACCTTCTACCCTATTTTTTTGTGTGTATGTATTTTAGGATCTTTTCAATGAGAAGGTGAATGATATTGATAAAGAGAGATGTAATGTATATACTACCAAGTCAGCTTGCTGAGAAGGACATAAGCTTCAGTTTTTCTGTCAAAGAAGTCTTTAATACCGAGGATATAAATCTATGGCATAGAAAGTTTGGTCATTGTGTCAGTAATTGTTCTTAGAAAGATGCTTCAGAGTAAAGCTGAGTCCATAGCATAAGTAATAAATAAATATAATGTTTGCCCTTTTGCAAAAAAGATAAGATTGCCTTCTTCAGCAAGGAGTATAAAAAGTACTGAATGTTTTGACTTGATACATATGGATATTTGGAGGCCATATAAGGTTCTTACTTTTGATGGTAATAGATTTCACCTGACTATAGTTGATGAATTCTCCAGAATGACATGGATTTATTGTCACGACGTGAAAATTCCAGCCTCGGGGTCGTGATGGCGCCTCACATCCACTTATAGGGCAAGCCGACATGAAATAAGCAATTAACTAATTTTAACAGTTAAAAATAAAGTAATAATATTCAACGTGAAATAAATGCCAAATATAACACAATGCTAATATAAATCACGTGATACTAACTACTCCTAGAAATTCGAAGTCACGAGTACACGAGCAACTAGAAGTCTACAAACATAGTATGAAATAAATACAACTGTTCAAAAGAGATAAACAATAAAAGTAGGAATTGGAACGAGACTTCAAGGTCTGCGAAGCTAGTAGATTTACCTCGAGTCCCCGTATGAAAGTGATCCAAGCCGACGCACCTCAAGCACCGCTAGGACAAATACCTGTATCAGTACAAGAAGTGCAGAAGTATAGTATGAGTACAACCGACCGAATGTACTCCGCAGGTGTCGAGCCTAACCTCGACGAGGTAGTGAGGAGGCTATGGCAAGACACGTACATAAATAAACCTGTACAAGAGTACATAGAGCAGCAAAATAACAAGAAGAATGATAAAATACTAACTAGGAGGGGACATTTGAAAGGGAAAAATATCATAAAACGGCAAGGATGAAGTCACGAAATAACATCTTTCGAATTAAGCAACAAAATAACCAAGTAAATTACCAAACCAGAAATCAAATAAATCAATGATACGAAAATGGCACGGCATCACCCTTCGTGCATTTACTCTCGTCCTCACCATGCAATATCATGAATATAATGGCACGACATCAGCCTTTGTGCTTTTACTCTCAACCTCACCATGCAATAATATGAATGTAATGGCACGACATCACCCTTCGTGCTTTTACTCTCCTTCTTACCATATGATATTATGAATGTAACGTACAGCATCACCCTTCGTGCTTTTACTATCATCCTACCATGCAATAATATAAATCCAAATAATAAACAAGGCGGGGAATAATTTCACTTCAATATGGTGCCATGATATCAAACTTCAACTTCCAAAATTTTCGACATCTTTAATATAAACAATAAATACGAAATGAATAATTAAAAAAGTAATAATCTAACCTAAGCATGGATAAAATGTTTAACGAAACAATATAGTACAAAGTAGCAATTTCCACCCTCATGCTTATACCCAATGACAACGCATAGATACTCGTAACCTCACATATACGTAGTCCCCATACATAAAACACGTAGCAAATAGACCAACAAGTCCTAATCCCTCAAGTCAAGGTTAGCCAAAACACTTACCTCACTCCGCAATCAAATCAATGCTCAACCGCGGCTTTTCCTCTACAATTAGCCTCCAAACCAATAAAATCAAACAAGATATAGTTCGAATAATTCAAAATAAGCTTTAGAAACTACTCACGAGTGAAAAGGATTCAATCTTTAATGATTTTAGAAAAAGTCAACAAAAGTCAACCCCCGACCCCGCTTGGTCAAAACCTGAGATTCGAACCATTCACCCACTAGCCCGGTTTTGTGATTAGTTTCGAAATCCGATCTCAATTTGAGGTCTAAATCTCAATTTCTCAAAATTTCCAATTTCTATCTAAATCCCTAATTTATACCATAAAAAAGCATAGACTAAAGGTTAAAATCAATGGGTGGTTATGGAGATGTAAGGAAACAAGTCAAAATCTACTAACCTATGAAGTTGAGATGAAAAACCTCTTCAAAATCGCCTCTAGGCCAAGCTCAAACTTGAAGGTGGTGAGTGTCGCGCCCCATTTTCTTGCGAAAGAGGGTTTCGACACGTGACAACTCTTCTAAATATGGGTGTTAAAAGAGAAGAGTCGCCACCTAATGATTTTGAGGTGTGTTAGGGCACCTATTTGCAAGTAACTCTGTTTGACTAGTCCGTGTCACCAAAGATCGGGTAAGAGCTAAAATTACCTCAAAGAGAAGGTGTTAGGCACTCTTCGAGGTCCACAACTGTGGGTCCGGGCCGAACCTTAATCTATGTGGATTATGTGATTAATCTAGGCGAGCAGATAAGTAAGGAAAGATATGAAAGTTGAAAGTCTTATTCAACAGGAAAGTCGTTTCGATCCAATCCATTCTTGATTATGACATAAACCAATGTAAGGAAAAATATCATTAAACTATATGAATAATTGATGCAAGTTTTAAAGATCATAAAGACTACAACTGCGTAATGACTAAATCCTTTAGCAAATGTATAAGGAAAAGAGGGGGATCCTAAGTTTTTTCGCCTAAAGGATCACCCCGTGTAGCATAAATAATACTTCGCAACTCCCTTTAGGTAGGAGTTGCTCATATTATTCAGCGGGCATAGACTATCATCTCCTGACCTATTACTATGTTGAAGTTGTTTACTTAAAGGTGCTCTAATTCAATTCTAAGTCGTGTCCTATGCGTGCACTACTCGTCCCATGCCTATGGTCCAGGAGGCTTTGGACCTTCTATTTAGGTGGTTCTAGACTTTACTTAGGCTGCTCAAAATGATAAAACTAGTCGCACATTCAAAACAAGTAGGACTGCACATAATAGCAACGAGTGGCTCATGTTAGCCTCTATACATAGCAACAAAGGCACACAAACACACTTCAGATTATGCAGTGAGGAGTTGTGAGTAATATTAGAATCAAGATGTATGAAAGTCGTTTAAACCTATAGACATGGCTTCTTTGTGACCACATGGCTTAATAAAATCTCATGGGCTGTGCTGCTCTCAGATTATTGAAATTACAGATAATAAGTGTTATTAAAGTGTATAGACATGATCTCTAGGTGATACGCGCCTAGGGCAGTGAAACATTGGAAAACTAAGAATTACTCATTTTGATCCTATTGGTATGCTTTCTGAGCGAATAACAATATCCTATATGCAGGCTCTTTAGTAGTTGATATTTGAACACAGATTCATCATGCTTATTCCTATATGCGTGCTATCTAGTTGGCAGTATAATAAAACAACAGAAACAGCCGATTAATTTATTAGTTAAGACCCTATGGTCATGGTATCTAAATGAGTATTATCAAAGGTATGTATTAGAATGACCCTATAGGCATGCCATCTAATAATCATACAGAAGTAAACATGAGAGCAGGTAAAATATTTAGTCAAACAGTCATGCTTTGAATAATGTCAAGTATTAGGTAAGTTGATTGAAGTGTGTGATTTTCTATAAGCATGATTTCTACTAGCGTGCAGAAGCAGAGCAAGTTAACAAGATAGCAAACAAAGCAAGTGGACCATATATGCGTGTTCTCTACCCTTTATGCAAGAACTAAGTACACCCATTCCCCAATTTCACTAACACCTCAATTATTCATTATTACAAGTTATAGGATCAAAATGGAATAATACAAATTCAAAGATGACTAAAATACAGGTTGAAATAAGTACATGCCCCATCAAATAGTACATGCCCGCCATAAAATAACCCGATGAATTTCTGTGCCTTCAGCAGCCTCACCAACCAACAGACCCAAATCTCAGGCTCATAAGGACAGTCGAATCTTCCTGAATCTAATGCCCAGGTCCAACGACACATATGGCCCAACACCAGGCGCAATAAATGACTTACTTAGCCAAATGGATGCCAAACTTAACCATACAGAGGTGACAGATCACTCAGGGAATTAATTACTTAACTCTTAAAACTATAAATAATTAACAGTTTTAGCCAAAGTACATGGACAAGATCGCAAAAATATTGACAAGTTTACAAGGAAGGTTCATGCTTGTATTCTCAGAAACAAAGCTAAAGGATCACAAGATAGTGAACCGTTCCAAAGAGTTTCAAAAGTAAAATGATTCAGGATTAGCCTAGAAGAACTTTAGACACGAGATTTAAACATGAAATCTAATAGAGTCATAGACAAGAACAAGTAGAGCATAGCCTCCACATGAAAGTTTTAACATGAAGGCCTAGTTAAAACAACATAACAGAATAGATTCATGATTGAGCAATCATTTAGTCGAGAATGAGAAAACTTTAACATGCTGAGTATCAGTTACAATAACAGAAAGACATATAGTAAACATGTCAACTTCACATCAATAGGACAAAAAAGCATTAAACCTTGCACTAGTTGGCCACATATAGGAGAAAATGCTGGTTATGAGATTTACTCTAAAGGTCTCAACTAATAATGAAGAACAAAGAATTTAGCAAGTCAAAAAACACACAATAAAGTTATAAAAGCTTGGGAACAAGATCATAATTAACAATAGAACTCCAAAAAGATAAAACTTGGGCATGAGTGTCGCAACAGGAGTTAGAACACATTCTGGGCATGAGTTAGTTATCATAATAGTACAGAACAAGGCAAGAAACAAAACTCAGAATAAGCCACCGGTAAGTAACCAACTATTCATAAACATAATGATTAGAAACCATTCAGGTTAGACACACATAATGAGCATGCATTAAGGTGATCATATTAGGCTAAGTATTTAGATAGTATTGTCATATGACTTGCAGAGAAATAGTACATTATGCATAAATGATTCAACATGAAGAGAGCAATTTTGAGTAGGAACATAATTTCCTAAGGGTTTTAGTACAAAGTTCAACAACCATCAATCAGTTTTCAATTACGAATCAGGTAGCCATCATGAATCAGCTTAGATATCCACATATGAGTTAAGATCAGGACTTGCATAGAATTAAAGCTAGTGGAACTACAGAGTAGTATTAAAATAAGCAGAATTGCATACGAAGTGGTATAATATCGAAATTAACTCAGGGAAATGTAAGTAGCACTAATGCATATAACATAAACACAAACAGAAAGAAGTAGAATTGCGAGAGTATGGGGCACTAAACAGTTGCAAAAAAAAAAGCGAATAAAGAATGAGAAACTCAAAATCTCAGGAATAGCAGCAATTGCAGAGTAATGAAAACCCCAAAACCTCCAGTGCTTCAAAGTTCACAAGAGCCTCGAAGTGGGCTCCAAGCAGTGCTTGTATGGGAGGAGGTTAATGAATGGATTCTGGTGTCCTTGGCTTTCAGCCGGCCAAAATCAAAAGTCTCACAATAGTATAGAATGAGTGAGAGTGAGGATATAGTAGTGGTAACAATAGTTAAGTAATAATCGTTGAGACTTTAAAAGGGGAACGGGGAAGGGGTTTTATATAGTGTAGACATTGAAAGAACAAACATGAATCAATTAAGCACAAATATGGAAAGAAAATATCACATGCAAATCAAAATCAGTAAAGGAGATGGAGAGTCTCAAACCCTAATTGGGTTCAATCGTCTGAAACTCGAACCAAGAGTGTAAATCGCTTTTTGTTGAGCGTATATAGACGGAATAACACCCAAAATCAAAGATTCGAGCCATTCTAGTACGATCTCGGATGTGATACTTGCCAAACTTAGGCAAGTACCTAAGTAACACTATAAGCGAATGACCAATAATGAGAGAAGAATAATAAGGTAAGTAGATCATAGGTAGATTCCATCTCTATGTCGGGATCGGACAGGAACTAAGCAGCGGCTGCTAGGATTTTTAGAAGAGAGAAGAGGGTTCGAGAGAGTGCACAGGTGGCCCGTTTGGGGGAATGGTCTCTAGGGTTTGGTTATGGGGATATAAGGAAAAGGGTTGGTTTACTGTGGGCCGTTGATCTTAAGAGATCAACGGTCGGGATTAAAAGAAATTGGGGGGG
>MCJB01050430.1:53471-80016 GCA_002018475.1 Nicotiana obtusifolia
GGGGGGGGGGGGGGGGTCAAGGAAATGGGTCTAGGATAGTGGGCTGCTGGTGCTGGGTTAAAGGGTATTGGGCCAAGGTTTTTGGTCCGAAAATTAGACCTATATTGGCTAATAATTAAATAGATGAAAAGTGTTTAAAAAATAATTTATAAAAATAATTAATGGATAATAAGAAATTACTTGTGCAATAAAATAATTGAAAGTACTAACTTAACGTATAAAAATATAAAAATTCTATTTTAGCATGAATAATGTAATAAATATAATTATGCATAGAATATAGGCTATAATTGTAAAATTATGTAAATAACTCAAACAATGCAAAGATAATTATATGAAATAAAGTAAGATATTATAAAATATATGTAAATATAAATAATGAATTTGGATGATTAAATCATCACAAAATAATTTAAGGGGTAATTAAATATATACTCAAGTAATTTAAATGCAAGAAAATCAATTTTAAAGCTCTAAAAATAATGAAAAATTATAGAAAATACTTGTATAAATCTTAATGATGCAAAATGCCATTTGAAAGTATATATACTTATTTGAAAAATATGAGGAAAAAATTGGGTATCAACAGTTGCCCCTCTTTACCCGGGAATAATGAAAGAGTTGTCGGGTAAAGAAAATGATAACCAATTTTGTCCAAATTGAGTGAGGAATGATGCGGTTTGAAAAAAATAGGGGCCAAACCCTGGTTCTTGAGTTGCTTACATATCCCTGGTGTTACGGTAATTAGGCCGTGTGTAATTCTGGATCCAACGGCGAACGAAATCGATGGAGTTATTATAAGAGAGTGGTGTTGCAGGTAACATATAATTTTAGGTGGAGCTATGGGTGCAATTTTGAACGTTATGGATGTATAAGGCGAGTATTTGAGCAGTTACGGGACAAAACCAATTAATGGCCGTCAGTTACGTTTGAGATGGTCAGGGGTGTGAACATTATGAACGGAAACCGGAGCGAAAATGCTCCTATTTGTAGAACGGTTACCTTCTGAGTTACCTGCAAAAACTTAAAACACGATGGACAAGGATATATAGATTATTGCGAAAATTTAAACATGATGCAAATTCCCTTCGGACCATGGAGGTTGTCTTAATGATGAGGATGATGTCCTTAGACTTTGACGTCCTGGGCCATGAAGCGTATGATAAGGGATTCGCAAGCCCTAAAATGTTGTCCTTGGGCTATGAGGATGATGCCTTTGGACTATGACGCCTTTGAATAATGACGTGCAATTTTGAGAGATCCTCAAGCCATGGAATGGTATCTTCAGGCTATGTGGATGGTGCCTTCGGACTATGACGAGTTCGGATAATGTGACAATGTTTCAGCCCATAAAATGCAAAGATGTGGCGATATTGATTGTTTGATAGAGAAAACAGGTGAGGACGAGACAAGATAGGGCTTAGTCTTGTATAAGATGAGGGCAGTGCCTGGCCGTATGTGAAGAAGGGAGACAGTGCTTAGTCTTATGCAGTGTAGTGGAAATAGTGTTTAGTCTTATACGAGAGAGGACAATGCTTAGCCTCATGCAAGGAATGTGGAAATAGTGCTTAGTCTCATGCAAAGAATGGAGGCAGTGCTTAGTCTCATGCAAAAAAAGGTAGTGCTTAGCCTTATGCAGTGATGAGGACAGTGCTTAACCCTATGCAAGAAAAAAGCAATGACTAAATCCGAGAGGATAAAGCATTTCTTAGCTTGGTGTATTTGAGTTTGGCGATTCTTGTTGGGGTGAAGATAGCGATCTTGCGGCATATATGTATTTGTAGGTGTTCCTGTTATGTTCACTGTGCTTGCATCCAAAGATAAAGTTGTGAGTTTTGCGGGGGGAAGGTTGGTTCGTGCTCTCGGTTCCTTGCTTTGCTTTTTCTTTTTCTTTTGTCTGGAGGTCTTGCTTGAGTCACCCCGAGTAACATCTGGCTGCTGTAGAAATAACATTTTCAAAAAACATGCATTTGATAGATTATTTATGAAAATGTAGTTGTTTGAAATATGCGATAATGTACGAGATCAAATAATTTTTATGAACTGGTGACTGTGACGTATTTTGAGACGTTGCAACCTCCTTGCTTCGGAATTTTGAGGATCCTCCTCAAAATTTCTGCCCCAGTTTAAATGCATACTTCTAGCAACACATTCCTTGGCGGTTCTAAACGTGATGAGATCGGGCAAACTCGAGACCTTGCCCCAATTTCTGACCATAGGGAAAATGAAGATTTTATTATGGTGTGACCAAACCCACAGGACTACCTACGTATCCCCTCTTAAACGGGAATCGGGTCAAGCGTAGTTCAGTTACATTAAATAGAAAGTGCAAAAATAACCTTATACATAGTATCTCTTGACTGCGTCCAAATTGATAGGTTTTGGCCAAATCTCTTCATCTATTTTTGCGAGTATAAGTGCTCCTCTTGTCAATACCTGGTGAACAATGTAAGGGCCTTGCCAGTTGGGTGAGAATTTCCCATTTGCTTCATCCTAATGTGGGAAGATTCGCTTTAGTACCAACTGCCCCGGCGTGAATTGCCTCGACCTAACCTTTTTGTTGAAAGCTCTTACCATTCTATTCTGGTAGAGTTGACCGTGACAAACCGCATTCATTCTTTTTCCATTAATGAGAGCTAGCTGTTCATACTGGCTTCGTACCCATTCTGCATCGCTGAGCTCAGTTTCTTGTATGATTCTTAAAGAAGGGATTTCCACTGCGGGAATAACGGCTTTAGTACCATAAACTAGTAGATAGGGAGTTGCCCCAGTTGATGTATGAAATGTGGTACGATACCTGAGTAAAGAAAATGGTAGCTTCTCGTGACATTGTTTGTAATTGTCTACCATTTTCCTCAATATCTTCTTGATGTTCTTGTTGGCGGCTTCTACGGCTCAGTTTATTTGCGGACTGTGAGTTGTAGAGTTCCGATGTTTGATCTTGAATGTTTCACACATGGCTTTCATCATTCACTGTCGAGATTGGCGGCATTGTCAGTAATGATTGACTCTGGTACCCCAAATCGACAAACGATGCGATCCCGAACAAAATATGCTACAACAGTTACAGTTTTGTAAGATGCGGCTTCAACCCATTTTGTGAAATAGTCTATGGCCACCAGAATGAATCTATGTCTGTTTCGGGTTCGATTAGTCCGATGACATCTATACCCCAAGCGGAGAAAGGCTAGGGCGAACTTGTTGCATTAAGTTCGTTGGGTGCTACTCGTATCATGTCAGCATGTATCTGGCATTGGTGACACTTATTGAACATACTTGATGCACTCCGTTTCCATAGTCATCCAGAAATACCCTGCTCTTAATATCTTCTTGGCCAGAACGAAACTGTTCATGTGGGGCTTCACAAGTTTCGGCATGCATTTCCTCGAGCAATCTAGACGCTTCCTTGGCATCGACACAACGCAGTAATCCCACCAGGAGTCCTTTTGTACAGAATTCCTCCACTTTGAAAGAAATGGTTAGCTAATCTGCGACGCATGCACTTTTGAGTATGGGTAGCACTCTCTGCGTATTCTCCCTTTTCCAAGTACTCCTTGATATCGTAGAATCACAGATTTCCGTCAATATCTTCTTCAACATGAGCACAATAAGCTGGCTGGTTGTGATTCCTATTGGGATAGGATCGATAAAATTCTTGTCTGGGTGTTGTATCATGGAAGACAAAGTGGCTGGTGAATCTGCAAACTCATTCTGAATCCTTGGAACATGTTTGAATTCTATCTTTATGAACCTCTTGATCAGCTCTTGTACACAATGCAAATATAGTCAATAGTTTAGTGTTCTTCACAGCCCATTCCCCTAGAACATGGTTCACTAAAAGATCCGAATCTCCGATTACAAGCAGCTCCTGAATGTTCATGTCAATAGCCAATCTGAGTCCCTGGATGCAGGCCTCATATTCCGCCATATTATTGGTGCATGGAAACCTAAGTTTTGCGGATATCGAATAGTGTTGATCGGTTTCTTATTCTAAGATAGCTCTGATACTTACTCCTTTAAAGTTTGCTGCTCCGTCGAAGGGCATCCTCCAACCATCGTATGCCTCGGTAATATCTTCTCCTACAAATGATACTTCTTCATCGGAAAAATACGTTTTCAATGGTTTTTATTCTCTGTCTACGGGATTTTCTGCCAAGTGATCCGCCAATTCTTGCCCTTTGACTGCCTTCTGAGTTACAGACGATGTCGAACTCACTCAGCAATACTTCGCTAACTTACCCATAGGCATGGGTTTCTGAAAGATGTATTTTAGCGGTTCCATCCTTGATATGAGATATGTAGTGTATGCACAGAAATAATGTCTCAACTTATGAGCTATCCATGTCAAGGAACAACAGGTGCGTTCCAACAAAGAGTACCGGGCCTCATATCGCGTGAACTTTTTGCTCAGATAATATATTGCTTGCTCCTTTCTTCCATTTTCATCATGTTGTCTCAGAACACAACCAAAAGTCCCATCTAACACGGACAAATAAAGCATTAGAGGTCTTCCTGGTTCTGGTGGTACCAGTACGGGCGGTTTAGATAAATACTCCTTAATTTTGTTGAAGGCTTTCTGGCATTCTTTAGTCCAGCTTGTTGCAGCATCTTTCCTCAACATTCTGAAGATTAGCTCACATATCACCGTTGGTTGTGCTATAAAATGACTGATATAATTGAGGCGCCCTAGAAAACTCATCACATCCTTCTTATTCTTCGGAGGCGGCAAATTCTGGATAGCTTTGACCTTTGACGGGTCTAACTCAATACCCCGGCGACTGACGATGAAACCTAATAACTTTCCAGCAGGAACCTCAAAGGCACATTTTGCAGGATTCAACTTCAAATTGTATTTTCGAAGCCGATCGAAAAATTTCTTTAGGTCTGCTATGTGATCCAAACTCCTTTTAGATTTAATGATAACATCATCAACGTACAACTCTTTTTCTTTGTGTATCATGTCATGGAAAATAGTCTTCATGCCCTCATGTAGGTGGCTCCAGCATTCTTCAAACCAAACGGTATCATTTTGTAACAATATATCCCTCATGGTGTGATAAAGGAAGTCTTTTCGGCGTACTCTTCATCCATCCAAATCTGATGGTATCCTGCGAAGCAATCCACAAAGGATTGGAGTTCATGCTTGCCACATTTTTTAATCAGTATGTGTATGTTTGGCAGTGGAAAATCATCCTTAGGATTTGCTCTATTCAAATCTCAGTAATCGACACATACTCTAACTTTCCTATCTTTCTTCGGAACTGGCACAATGTTGGCTAACCAGGTCGGGTATTCAACCACTCAAAGAAACTTGGCTTTGCTTGGTGACCTCCTCTTTTATCTTCAAAATCATATTTGGCTTGAACTTTCTGAGCTTCTGCCTCACCGATGGACACATGGGATTGGTGGGTAGCTTGTGAACTACTATGGATGTGCTTAAACAGTCATATCGTTGTAGGACCATGCGAAGATGTCTTCATACTCCTTTAGGAATCTAATGTACTCTTCTTTCTCCAACGTGATAGATGAATGCTTATACGCGTTTCCTTGACTGTTGCGGTATCCCCTAAGTTAACGACCTCAGCTTCCTCCAAATTAGACTTTGGTTTGTTTTCAAAATCCTCTACCTCTTTGATAATTTCCTCAGGTATTATATCATCTTCCAGATCCTTTGAATCATTGTCCTTATGTTGCGGTGTCTCATTACATGTCACAGTCGTAGGTTCATCAGGATATGTAATAATTATGCTGAAAATAAATACACAAAGATAATAATAAATATAAAAAGAAGTAATGCATTAATAAAACTTTTAAAAACGTCAACAAGTACGACTCGATGGCTCGAGTAATTATTTCAAAAAAATACTGAAAAATATCTCAAATCCTCCAAACTATTTGAAAATAATTCATGTTAATTTGCCAGGTTACCCAAGAACTCGACGGGTCCGGGATGGTGCAGCGGTCCAGTTCTTGAGAACAACTCCTTCTTCCACAGTCTGAATGGTAAGGCCTTCCTCCTTCTCCGCCTCAACAATTGCACTGCAGTCCATGTCTTCTTCATCTAGAAACAGCTTCCTCATGCCAGCCAAAACCTCATATTCCTCAGATCCCCACATCATGTCAGCCTGATGGAATGTCCGGTGCGGAGTGGTACGGGATGTTCCAGTGGATAATAAGGAGCACGACATGGTGGTGACCAATTCTGATATTTCTTGCCATGAGTATTCATATCCGAGTCCAAAAGTCGTGCCATGGTACTGTGGTTGTACAGTTTGGTTATCGCCTGAAGCTTTTTACCGAGACCCTTGCCTGGTTCATACCCCTTCCACAACAATATGCTTTCTATCTTGTTGCTCCATCATCGATCCTTTTCAATTGTGTTAACCTATTCAATGCGATGGTATGTTTCTCCGCCTAGCTTTCTTCTATTTTCGATGACCGGAACGGTCTGGTTGGTGTAGACGCGGTTGCTTCCATCTCCATGGATGATCATCTCTTAATGATTCAACTCAAATTTCACAGCCTGGTGTAGAGTTGAAGCTACTGTCTCAGCGGCATATATCCATGGTCGTCCCAACAATAGATTGTAAGTGGCAGATATATCTAGCACCTAGAACTCGATATCAAACCAAGTCGGACCCATCTATAGGCTGAGGTTGATTTCTCCAATGATGGCTCTCTAAGATCCATCGAACGCCTTCACATTCATGCTTCCTACTCGTATTTCGTGCAAGCCTTTCCCTAGTCTCTATAGAGTGGTCTGTGGGCATATATTAAGACTCGAACCTCCATCTATCAAGACCCTGGTGATGAACTTATCTTCAAATTGCACCATGATGTGCAACGCCTTATTGTGACTCAGTCCTCTAGTGGTAATTTATCTTCGTGGAAAGTGATTTTGTGGCTTTCTAATACCTGTCCGACCATGTTAGCCATCTCTCCACTAGTGATGCCGGTGGGTTCAGAAGCTTCACTTAACACCTTCATCAAAGCATTCATGTGCGCTCTGAGTTTTGTAGCAGTGATAAGATGGATATCTGAGCAGAAATTTTGTTCAAGTGGTCAACAACAGGGAACTCTCTTGCTTGTATCTTCCTTCAAAGATCGTCAGTGCCAGTCGCGACACCAGGCAGCTTAGGTGCAACTTCCTTACTTGTTCCTCCCAGATTCTCATGTGCGTAAACTCTTCCAGTTCTAGTCATACCTTGCGCGGCACCTGTTTCTTCCATTTTGGCTTTTCCCTTCCTTGTTGCTTCCGCAATATAATCCCATGGGACGGCATCAAACTGGTAAGATGGTGTAGGAGCTAGCATTATAGTGAAGGGTGTAGTTACCTCACTTCAAATGGTGCCTGGGTTTGTGCCACAACTGGCGTGAGGCTGACCGGAGATGTTTTAGGAGCATCTCCCTCTCGAATGAGTCCACCGGACCCCTCTTGATCCCATTCTTTGTCAATTTCTATCACATTCACTCCCTCACCTCTGTGATCCGGGAGAGGGTTGTTAAGAACATTTGGTGCAACTTTCTTTGCCTGTATGACCTTAGTGTCGATCATCGTCTGAATCTTGTCTTTTAACGTGCGACACTCTTAGATGGTATGACCTTTCATGCCTGAATGATAAGCACATGCTTTTTGGGGTTGATCCATTGGGAGGGATTACCACAACAACATCAGGGGTAGGAGTAACATAACCAGCGGCCAACATTCTCTTATACAGTTGGTCTATGGGTTCAGCAATTGGGGTGTATTGTCTAGGAGGTCTGCGGTCAAAATTAGGATGTGGTTTCGGGTAGTTTTGGCGGGCGGGTGGAGGTGAATGGTAATATGTAGGTTGAGTATTATAGGTATGGTAGGTGGCAGCAGAGTGTTGGTATCTCTAGGATGAGGGTTGATATATGGGTGAAGGTGTTTGGTATGTGAGGGGAGATTTAGAGCCTTGGGCTGCCATCACGACACCCAATTCTTTCTTCTTCGAAATGCCTCCGGATTGCAAAGCTTTATTCGTGGCCTGCAGTGTCTCGAAATTGGTCACCATCCTATTCTTAATTCCTTCTTCTATTATTTCTCCTAGCTTGATGATGTCGGAGAACTTGTGATTTTCAATGACCATCAACCTTTCGTAATACTGCGGATCTTGAGCTCTAACAATGAACTTGTTCATTTTTTCTTCTTCAAGTGCTGGCTTACCTTTGCAGCCTCTGATATCCAATAAGTAGCGTACTCGCAGAAGGTTTCTGTCATCTTCTTCTCGAGGTTTTGAATGTAGAAAACGTCTGGTGCATTTTTCGTGTTGAACCTGAATCTATCCATGAAATATGACGCCGTACTCACCCAACTAACCCACTTCATTGGGTTTTGACTGATATACCAAGACAGGGTATCTCCTGTAAGGCTTCGCATGAACAGTTTGATGCGGATTTGTTCATTCTTGCCCATTCCTACAAGCTTTTCACTGTATGTTCTCAGATGCACCTTCGGATCACCAGTACCATCAAACATTTCAAACCTTATAATTTAGACCTTAAACATCTTTACCACCTTTAACACTCGAAACTCTACCAGTGAGCTCCTTGAGTTCCTCCACCATGTTTTTAATGAGCAGGTCTTTGTCAGTCAATTTGGGTAGGGTTTGCTGCAGGGTGTGAGGTAAGGTTTCCACATATATCGGATTGCTTTGATGGATTCCTTGAACTTGGGCATATGGGTAGTCATTGGTTGAGTTTTGGGGACCTGGATAAGGTTGTGGTGCATTTTGGGCAGTGTGATAACCAGTGGTTTGCGGGTATTGAGTTGGATGATGGTGGTGTTGTTGAGGGGTTTGTACTGATGGGGGGTGAAGGTTCTGGGGAGGTGCGAGATACTGGTGTGGTGCGGGAGGATTTGGTGGTGGGTTCTGGTTTTGTGTTTTTTGCGGTGGTGTTTGGATTTGAGTAGTCGGGTTTTGCTGGTTGATGTCTGGAACATTGAGAGTAAGGGAGATGTTTGCCAAATCTCAGAACTGCTCAAGCTCACCCTGTAGTTCCAGGATTTTCTGCTCCAACGTAAGACCGACTCATTCTGTCTCGGAGTACTTCGGCCATCTGAAGTTTCAACATTTTCCGGCATAGTAGCGTTGTCTTTCCTGATACCACTTAAATTATCCATTTTTCATTTTCCTTTGCCTTTGGGGTCGCTTGGTGGAGGAGGAGGTGGAGGACCTCTAGATCTGGTGTGGTATGCTGATGATGTCAGTATGCACGGACCAACCTTTAGGAATGAGAATAATCAAAAAAGAAAAGAAAAAGCAAAGGTAACCAAGTTAGTAAGGTGAAATAAAAGAGTGTTTGCAATATTTAAACATGTTTCAAAACAGTCACGCAATAATTCGTGTCCTAATTTTGGGGACCTCATTGTGCCTGAGGTATGCCTAAGCGACACATAGACTTGGAGAAAATTGATGCCAACATTTGCTTCATTTCATAAATGCGAAAATGAGTCAAATCAAACTTTTACTAAATCGACAATAATAATAAAGTTACTAATGGAATTTAGGCTTATTACATTGAAACCTAAGCTAGAAAGCTATAAAGAACATCATCTCTTAGTCTACTTGGTCCCTGAAAGACCTTCTCCACGCTTGGCTCCTTTGACCCCATCAATCAGGTTCCCCAGATCGTGCATGTCCAACAGTAAGTAAGCTGTTGCCAGATGTCCTCCTTCACCATAATCCATGTCTTGACAATCTGAGAGTCTCTTTCTCATCTTCCTTTCTAGCTCCATCAATCCTTGTTCCAAGTATTCCAATCTTTCTGTATACTTAGTGGCAATCTCCTTCCGTTCCTTTATCGCCTCCATGTTCACTTTTTGTTGTTCTAGATGTTTAGCTTCAGTCTCGAACACCCTTTTGCGTAGTCTCTTATACTTAACCTGTGCCTTAGCCACTCCATCTATGAATCTATCTTGCAGATTGACACCTGGCTTGACATCCCCCACTATGTTGTCTTCCAGCCATGATAGATAGTAGTATATATGACTGGCGTGATACCTATCTGGCTCGATGGTTTCTCTTTCCACAATGATCTTTTGGTTCCACATGTGTTGCGCCTCGAACTTGAACGAAATGACATCTCCTTTGAAATCTACCTTGTACTGGACCATGTTGGAAACCCGAGGTATGACTTGTTTCGTCCCAGCTTATCACATTACCCTTATAGGAGCGTAATGATAGATGCCTCGCAACCCGATCAGTACCAAATGAGTATTCCCCCTTGACTTGATAATGAACTCTCTCATAGGAAACAATTCAAACATCCAATGCGCCTGCTCGTCTGTCAGATTACTGAAGAAACACACCCAACTTACAACATTTCCAGGCTGTGCAAACCTGTCTGGAGTAAACGTCATTTTCTTTGGGTGTTGGTTGGCTACTTATTCATTTAGTAGCCTTCACAGAAGCTCTTGACGGAACTCTCCTCTCTGAAAGTGTTCCAGCAGCCAAACTTGTAGCAATAGATTACAACCCTCAAAGTGTCCAAATCCCTGCTTGCACCGATCTAGAGCACGGTATATCTCAGCTAAGATCAAAGGGATGATGGTATAAGTTTGTTCCTCGATGCCATCCATCAAGGTCCTGGTGACCATGGCTAAGCGAGTATGAATCCTTCCCCCTTTGATTGGAAATATCAACAGTCCCAAGAAGCAGACGACGAACACATAAACCCAGCGGTGCACCCATCCCAATGAAGTAATGGCTAGTTCGTCATGATGAAGAAGATACGACTTGCTATGACCATAACGCTTGTCAAGAAATTCAAAAGGGATGTACGATATTTTTAGATAGAGTAGCTCATCATTCTTCTTAAAACTCAACATTTCTAGAAAATCACAGGGAGTGCAATTCCCTGGTACCAGTAATCTCGGGATATCCCATGGAAACTTGGCAAAGCCTCCTATTTCTTCTAGGAGAGGAATCATTTCTATATTTCCAAATCGGAAAACAGCTCTTTTCTCATCCTAGAACATGGCAGCCGCCTCAAGCAATTCCCTATTTGGTCGAATGTTTAGCAAGGATGGAAAGTCACCAAGTACTCTTCTCACATGATTTTTGTCGCAAGGTGCAAGGTCTTTCCACCAGTCAAGTAGCAAAGGTGGGTTGTTTTGGACCATACTGAACCCGGAGATTTCATGCTTCATTTTCTGCAAACCAACAAAGGTTAGCCCTTTCCGCCTCCAGATTAGACTACTTATGCAGTAATGATCAACATGTTGGCACATTTTCTCCAAGTAATGCACATAATATGATAGTGTCCATTGGGGTTGTGGAAATCCCGTCGGACTTTGGACAAGGCTTATCAGGTTGTTACGTCAATAACGCTCCAACCCATACTAGATTTAGCATGATGCATGTAGATTTCAAGTTGGAGTATGGTTTCTAGAATGGTCTAGACTAGTATTCCCAAGTGGACAACTTGAGAGGGAAAGGCACGGGACCGTCGATTGCAACGCTGATCAACTAGTCTACTGCAAATAAGCCTTTCCGATTTAAAGGGTGATTTTCAGGAAAACGCGGACACTCATCAAGCGCGACCATGTTGATAATTGGCAGGAGTGGAGTATGATGTGGAGCATGCTTTATGCAGAAATAATAACACATTGCCAAGTATTTGCGTGTAAAAAGTAGTAAATAAAATAGGAAAAGTGAACATGAAAAAAAGAGAAATGGAAAGAAAGACAAAAGAAAGAAGTCAGTTTGGCTTATGAAAACGTGTGAGAACGTAATGTAGCAGTCAAGATGAAAAGAAATGAAGAGTGGTCTTACATGCTATAGCAAACAAAGGAGAATAATGAAAGGGATGTGCATGTCATAGTAAATTTAAACAAACAACGGAGAATAAGAAAAATGATGTGCATGTCATAGCAAATTTAAACAAACAAAAGAGAATAAAGAAAGGGATGTGCATGTCATAGCAAACTTAAACAAATAAAAGTGTATAAGGAAAGAGATGTGCATGTCATAGAATTTTTAAACAAATAAAGGTGAGTAGTGGAATGGATGTGCATGTAACAAAGAAAGCAATCCACATAAGTCAAATTCGTTAAGGTAAGAGCCTAACTATAAGTCTCTAGCAGAGTTGCCATGCTGTCGTACACCGTTTCTCGCGAAAGCGGTTTTTGACACGTGACAACTCTTCTAAATGAGGGTGTTAAAAGAGAAGAGTCGCCACCTAATGATTTTGAGGTGCGTTAGGGAACCCATTTGCAAGTAACTCTGTTTGACTAGTCCGTGTAACCAAAGAACGGGTAAGGACTCAAATTACCTCAAAGAGAAGGTATTAGGCACTTTTTGAGGTCCACAACTGTGGGTCTCGACCGAACCTTAAACTATGCGGGTTATGTGATTAAACTAGGCGAGCATATAAGTAAGGAAAGATATGAATTTGAAAGTCCTATTATGACATACACCAGTGTAAGGAAAAATATCGTTAAACTATATGAATAATTGATGCAAGTTTTAAAGATCATAAAGACTACAACTGCGTAATGACTAAATCCTTTAGCAAGCATATAAGGAAAAGGGGGGATCCTAAGTTTTTTAGCCTAAAGGATCACCCCGTGAAACATAAATAATACTTTGCAACTCCTTTTACGTAGGAGTTTCTCATATTATTCAGCAGGCACAGACTATCATCTCCTGCTACCCGATTACTATGTTAAAGTTGTTTACTTAAAGGCGCTCTAATACAATTCTAAGTCGTGTCCTATGCGTGCACTACTCGTCCCATGCCTATGGTTCAGGAGGCTTTGGACCTACTATTTAGGTGGTTCTAGACTTTACTTAGGCTACTCAAAATGATAAAAGTAGTCGCACATTCAAAACAAGTAGGACTGTACATAATAGCAACGAGTGGCTTATGTTAGCCTCTACACATAGCAACAAAGGCATGCAAACAGACTTCAGATTATGCAGTGAGGAGTCGTGAGCAATTTTAGAATCAAGATGTATGAAAGTCGTTTAAACGTATAGGCATGGCTTCTATGAGAGCACATGGCTTACTAAAATCTCATGGGCAGTGCTGCTACTCAAATTATCGAAATTATAGATTATAAGTGTTATTAGAGTGTATAGACATGATCTCTAGATGATATGCTCCTGGGGCAGTGAAGCCATTGGAAAACTCAGAATTACTCATTTTGATCCTATTGGTATGCTTTCTAAGCGAGTAGCAATATCCTATATGCAGGCTCTCTAGTAGTTGATATTCGAACACAGATTCGTCATGCTTATTCCTATATGCATGCTATCTAGCTGGCAGTATAATAAAGCAACATAAACAGCCGATTAATTAATTAGTCAAGACCCCATGCTCATGGTATCCAAATGATTATTATCAAAGGTATGTATTATTATGACCCTATAGGCATGCTATCTAATAATCATGTAAAAGTAGACATAAGAGCAGGTAAAATATTTAGTCAAACAGTCATGCTTTGAATAATGTCAAGTATTAGGTAAGTTGATTGAAGTGTGTGATTTTCTATAAGCATGATTTCTACTAGCGTGCAGAAGCAGAGCAAGTTAACAAGATAGCAAAAAAAAGCAAGTAGACCATATAGGCGTGTTCTCTACCCTTTATGCAAGAACTAAGTACACCCATTCCCCAATTTTACTAACACCTCAATTATTCATTATTACAAGTTACAGGACCAAAATGGAATAATACAAACTCAAAGATGACAAAAATACAGGTTGAAAAAAGTACATGCCCCATCAAATAGTACATGCCCGCTATAAAATAACCCAATAAATTTCTGGGCCTTCAGCAGCCTCACCAACCAACAGACCCAAATCTCAGCCTCACCAACCAACCTCCACATGAAAGTTTTAACATGAAGGCCTAGTGAAAACAACATAACAAAATAGGCTGATGGTCGAGCATCACTTAGTCGAGATTGAGAAAACTTTAACTTGCTGAGTGTCAGTTACAATAACAGAAAGACTTATAGTAAACATGTCAACTTCACATCAATAGGACAGAAAAGCATTAAACCTTGCACTAGTTGGCCACATATAGGAGAAAATGCTGGTTATGAGATTTACTCTAAAGATCTAAACCAATAATGAAGAACACATAATTGAGCAAGTAAAAAAACATACAATAGAGTTACAAATTGCATGGGCATAAGATCATAGCTAACAATAGAACTCCAAAAGGATTAAACTTGGGCATGAGTGTCTCAATAGGAATTAGAACACATTCTGGGCATGAGTTGGTTATCATAATAGTACAGAACAAGGCAAGAAACCAAACTCAGAATAAGCAACGGGTAAGTAACCAACTATTCATAAACATAATGATTAGAAACCATTTAGGTTAGACACATATAATGAGCATGCATTAAGGTTATCATTTTAGGCTAAGTATTTAGATAGTATTGTCATATCACTTGCAGTGAAATAGTACATTATGCATAAAGGATTCAACATGAAGGGAGCATTTTTGAGCAGGAACATAGTTTCCTAAGGGTTTTAATACTAAGTTCAACAACCATCTATCAGGTTTCAATTACGAATCAGGTAGGTATCATGAATCTTCTTAGCTATCCACATATGAGTTAAGATCAGGACATACATAGAATGAAGCTAGTGGAACTATAGAGTAGTATTAAAATAAGTAGAATTGCATAAGAAGTGGCATAATATAAAAATTAACTCAAGGAAATGCAAGTAGCACTAATGTACATAACATAAACACAAACACAAACAGAAAGAAGTAGAATTGCGAGAGTATGGGGAGCTAACCAATTGCAAACAAACCGACTAAAGAATGAGAAACTTAAAATCTCAGGAATAGCAGCGATTGCAGGAGAGTAATGAGAACCCCAAAATCTCCAATACTTCAAAGTTCTCAAGAGCCTTGAAGTGGGCTCCGAGTAGTGCTTGCACAGGAGGAGGCTAATGAACGGATTCTGGTGGCCTTAGCTTTCAGCCGGTCAAAATCAAAAATCTCAAAACAGTATAGAATGAGTGAGAGAGAGGGAATAGTAGTGGTAACAATAGTTAACTAATAATCGTTGAGTCTTTTAAAGGGGAACGAGGAAGGGGTTTTATATAGTGTAGAAATTGAAAGAACAAACATAGAAAATAATCAATTAAGCACAAATAAGGAAAGAAAATATCACATGCAAACCAAAATCAGTAAAGGAGATGGAGAGTCCCAAACCGTAATTGGGTTCAATAGTTTGAAAATCGAACCAAGAGTGTACATCGCTCTTTGTTGAGCGTATATAGACGGAATAATGCCCAAAATCAAAGATTCGAGCCATTCTAGTATGATCTTGGAAGTGATACTTTCCAAACATAAGCAAGTACCTAAGTAACACCATAAGCGGACGACCAATAATGAGAGAAGGCTAATAAGGTAAGTAGATCATAAATAGATTCCATCTCTAGGTTGGGATGGAGAGGAACTAAGCAACGACTGCTAGGGTTTGCAGAAGTGAGGAGAGGGTTCGAGAGTGCACTGGCGGCCGGTTTGGGAGAATGGTCTCTACGATTTGGTTATGGGGATATAAGGAAATGGGTTGGTTTATTGTAAATCGTTGATCTTAAGAGATCAACGGCCAGGATTAAAAGAAGTTGGGGCGGGGTCAAGGAAATGGGTCTAGGATAGTGGGCTGCTGGTGCTGGGTTAAAGGGTATTGGGCCAAGATTTTTGGTCGAAAATTAGCCCTATATTGGCTAATAATTAAATGCACGATAATTGTTTTAAAAAAAATTTATAAAATAATTAATAGATAATAAGACATTACTTATGCTATAAAATGATTGAAAA
Organism: Nicotiana obtusifolia; assembly: GCA_002018475.1. Taxonomy (NCBI): domain Eukaryota; kingdom Viridiplantae; phylum Streptophyta; class Magnoliopsida; order Solanales; family Solanaceae; genus Nicotiana; species Nicotiana obtusifolia. Next base: position 69,285 of record MCJB01050430.1, read on the forward strand.
TAATAACATAACATAATAAAAATATAAAAATGTTTAGCATGAATAATGTAATAAATATAATTATGCATAGAATATAGGCTATTATTACAAAATTATGTAAATGACTCAAAAAATACAAAGATAATTATATGAAATGAAGTAAAATATTATAAAACATATAAGTAGATATAAATAATGAATTTGGATGACTAAATTATCACAAAATAATTTAAGGGGTAATTAATATATATTCAAGTAATTTAAACGCAAGAAAATCAATTTTAAAGCTCTAAAAATTATGGAAAATTATAGAAAATACTTGTATAACTTTTAATGATGCAAAATGCCATTTGAAACTATATATACTTATTTGAAAAATATGAGGGCAAAATTGGGTATCAACAGTGAGAAATGGGATAAATCCAATTTTGGACTTTTTAAATCACTAGCGTCAGGTCTTCTTCACGTTCGAAGGACCTGACACAATCGTGAAGCACGATGGCCCAATTGGCCTTTGCGTTCACGAGATGTTGTACGTGTTCGCGATGGCCTCTTCCCCCTACCTTCGTGTTCGCGTAGAACATCAGGCAGATCCCCTCCCAGACCCATAACCCTAACCGTTCGCGAGTGGACGGTCGCGCTCGCGAAGGGTAAGCCCCCCTCTACTTCACGACCATCCTCTCGCGTCCGCGAAGAACGATTTCCGCCCCAGCCTAGATTCTCCTTCGTGATCACGAAGCACATTGCACCAAACACCAGCAACAGTCAAAAAAACCAAATTTTTCTAAGTTCAAATGGTCCGTAGCCTATTCAAAACTCACCCGAGCTCCTCGGGCTCCAAATCAACCATGCACACAAGTGTAATAACATCATACAAGCTCGCTCGCGCAATCAAAATACAAAAATAACACCTAGAACCACAAATCGGACATCAAAATGCATGAAATTTTCAAAGAAACTCAAGAACTTTCAAATTCACAACCAAGCGTCCGAAACGTTCAAATTACTAGCTTTCAATAAATCATGTCAAATAAATTTAAGGATTTCTGAATTCAATTCCGGCCATTCGCCCAAGTCCAAAATCTCGATACGGACCCATCAGGACTGTCAAAATACCGATCCGGGGTTGTTTACACAAAATATTGAACGTAGTGAACTCAAATTATATTTAAAGCTAAAATTCATATTTTCTTAAATTTTTCACATAAAAGCTCTCAAGAAAAAAACATGGACTGCGCACGTAAATCAAGAAATACTAAACGGAGCTAATCGAGGTCTTGAAACACGGAAATAAGGGCTAAACTCAAAATGACCTATCGGGTCATCACATTCTCCACCTCTAAAACAAACGTTCGTCCTCGAACGAACATAGAAAGGTACCTGTACTTAGAAAAAGGTTTAGGTATCTCTCCGCATATCGGATTCGGACTCCCACGTAGCTTCCTCGATCGGCTGACCTCTCCATTGCACTCTAATAGAAGGATAACTCTTAGACCTCAACTTCCGAACATGCCGTGCTAGAATGGCCACTGACTCCTCGTCGTATGTCAAATCCTTGTCCAATTAGACCGAGCCAAAATCTAATACATGGGAAGGATAACCCTGATACTTCCATAGCACGGAAACATGGAACACCAGGTGAACTGTTGATAAGCTAGGTGGCAATGCAAGCTTGTAGGCCACCTCACCAACTCTCTCAAGGATCTCAAAGGGTCCGATATACCTAGGGCTCAACTTTCCCTTCTTCCCAAACCTCATCACACCCTTCATGGGTGAAACCCGAAGCAAAACCCTCTCTCCAACCATGAATGCAACATCACGAATCCTTCGATCGGCATAACTCTTCTGCCTAGAGTATGCTGTACAAAGTCGATCCTGAATCATCTTGACCTTTTCCAAGGCATCCTGAACCAAATCGGTACCCAACAATCGAGCCTCTCCCGGCTCAAACCAACCAAATGGTGAACGACACCGCCTCCCATATAAGGCCTCATAAGGAGCCATCTGAATACTCGATTGGTAGCTGTTGTAGTAGGAAAACTCCGCAAGCGGCAGTAACTGATGCCAAGAACCCCCGAAATTCGTAACATAGGTGCGAAGTATATCCTCTAATATCTGAATGGTGCGCTCGGATTGTCAGTCCTTCTGGGGATAAAATGCTGTATTCAACTCAACCTGTGTGCCTAACTCGAGTTGTACGGCCCTCTAGAAGTGTGATGTGAACTGCGTACCCCAATTAGAAATAATGGACACCGGTACACCGTGAACACGAACAATCTCGTAGATATAGATCTCAGCTAGCCGATATGAAGAATAAGTAGATGCCACTAGAATGAAGTGTACTGACTTGGTAAACCGATCCATAATGACCCATACTGCATCAAATTTCTTCGAAGTCCATGGGAGCCCACCAACGAAGTCCATGGTAATATGATCCCATTCCACTCGGGAATCTCAAATCTCTGAAGCAAACCACCAGGCCTCTGATGCTCGTACTTCACCTGTTGGGAATTCAAACACCGAGCCACATATGCAGCTATATCCTTATTCATTCTTCTCTACCAATAATGATGCCTTAAATCCTGATACATATTGGCGGCACCCGGATATATAGAATACCACAAAATGTGGGCCTCTTCAAGAATCAACTCACGAAGCCTATCCACATTGGGCACATAAATATAACCCTGCATCCGTAACAACCCATCATCTCCAATAGAAACCTTATCTGCACAACCGTGCTGCATCATGTCCTTAAGGACAAGTAAATGGGGGTCATCAAACTGACGCTCTCGGATGCGCTCATACAAAGAAGACCGAGGGAGACTGTGCAAGCAAGAACCCAACTAGGCTCCGAAACATCTAACCTCACGAACTGATTGACCAAGGCCTGAACATTTGATACTAGTGGTCTCTCACCAACTGGAATATATGCATAGCTATCCATACTCACAACCTTTCTTCTCAAGGCATCGTCCACCACATTGGCCTTCCTGGGATGATACAGAATGGTGATATCATAGTCTTTTAACAGCTCTAACCACCTCCGCTGCCTCAAATTGAGATCCTTTTTCTTACACAAATACTGTAGACTCCGATGATCTGTGAATACCTCACACAACACACCGTAGAGGTAATGCCTCCAAATCTTCAATGCATGAACAATAGCTTCCAACTCTAAGTCATGAACATGGTAATTCTTTTCATGAACCTTCAACTGCCGAGATGCGTATGCAATCACTGCACCAAGCTTAATACGCGATGCATCACAATACAGTATAGGATCTTGAACCTATTGGCAACACCAACACTAGGGTTATAGTGAAGGCAGTCTTGAGCTTCTGAAAGCTCAACTCACACTCATCAGACCACCTGAATGGGGCACCTTTCTGGGTCAATCTAGTCAATGGGGCTGCGATAGATGAAAACCCCTCCACAAACCGGGCATAATAACTTGCCAAACCCAGGAAGCTCTGAATTTTTGTAGCCGAAGTAGGTCTAGGCCAGTTCTGAATTGCCTCAATCTTCTTAGGATCTATTTTCATTCCTTCGGCAGATACAACATGCCCCGAAAAGGAAACTAAGTCCAACCAAAAGTCACACTTTGAAAACTTGGAATATAACTGACTATCTCTTAGAGTCTGAAGTACAACCCGAAGGTGCTTCTCATGCTCCGACTGCGGGAGTAGATCAAAATATCATCAATGAAGACGATTACGAAAGAATCCAAATATGGCTCAAATACCCGATTCATCAAATCCATAAATGTTGTTGGGCCATTTGTCAAACAAAATGACATAATTAGGAACTCATAATGCCTATACCAAGTCTGAAAAGCTGTCTTAGGGACATTTGATGCCCTAATCTTATACTGATGGTAGCCAGATCTCAAATCAATCTATGAAATACTTTGGAAACCTTGAGGCTGATCAAAGAAGCCATCAATCCTAGGCAACGGATACTTGTTTTTGATAGTGACTTTGTTCAACTGCCGATAATCTATACAAATCCTCATCGAACCATCCTTCTTCTTCAGGAACAACACTGGCGCACCCCTGGGTGAGACACTAGGTCTAATGAATCCCTTATCAAGCAAATCCTGCAACTACTCCTTTAGTTCCTTCAACTCAGGCGGGGCCATACAGTATGGTGGAATATAAATGGCCTGAGTGCCGTAGCCAAGTCAATACAGAAATCGGTGTCTCTATGGGGTGGCATCCCTGGCAGATTTACAGGAAACACCCCTGGAAACTCACGTACAACTGATACTGAATCCATAGAAGGAACCTCCATAATATAATCATGAAATATAGGCCAAATATGCCAGGCATCCCTTCTCGATCATACGTCGAGCCTTCACATAAGAAATAACCCTATTAGTAGAATGGTCAAGAGTCCCCCTCCACTCTAATTGTGGCAACCTCAGCATGGCTAAGGTCACCATCTTGGAGTGATAGTACAATATAACGTGCTAAAGTGACAGCCAATCCATGCCCAAAATAACATCAAGTCCACATATCAAGAAGTTGGAGATCTACACTAGTCTTAAGACTCCCGATATAAATGACACATAAGCGATAAACACGATCTACCACAATAGAATCCCCTACTGGATGACACGTAGGAATAAGTAGATCCCGGATCAAATAGAACTGAAACATCTCTATGGCAAACTGGAACAATACCTGTGATGATGGCGTCAGATGACTCGGCCTCACATCTAGCTGCTAATCCATAAAAATGGGGCCGGGGCCCACCACTCTGACCTCCGCCTTTTGGACGACCTCTAGCTTGCTGGCCTCTAAATTAAATGGCCTGACCTCCATCTCTAACGGACTGACCTCCACCTCTGGCAGCCTGACCCTCGCCTCTTGCTGTATGAGCGGGTGGTGAAGGAACCGATGCCGGAACCAGGTCATGAGAAATCTATTGTGGCATTCTGCCCTATGACCTGGGGCAATAACTAGAAAGGTGCCTCGGATCTCCAAAGGTATAACAAGCCCTCGGCTGTTGTGATTGCTGGCCCTGGAGCTGGCCCTATCGACCTGGATAACCACCTTGCTAACTCTTGATTGTAGGTGCACTAATAAGAGCTGATGTTGCACTATAAGCTAGCTGCTCAGGATGAGATACATAAGGACCACGACTACCCGAAGCACCATGGGATTCCTAAAGAGCTTACTAAAACGGCCTGGGAGGATGGCCTCTACTAAAAGTACCCTTGTCTCCAGATGAAGCACCACTAAAATCACCGGAATGATGAGGCCTCGTATTAGATACCGCCACCCTCTCCTGACTATGAACCATGTCGATCTGTGTAGCAATCTCTATTGCCATTTGGAAAGAAATATCATCTTTGGTCCCCTTGTCCATTTGTAGCCTAATACTGAAAGTAAGCACATCAACGAATCTCCTTACTCTTTCCCTCTCAGTAGGGAGTAAAATAATTGCATGGATAGCTAGGTCCACAAATCGGGTCTCATAACTGAAGGCGCTCAAACTGCATGCGGTACTCCTCTCTCTGAGTGAAAAGAATAAACTTCTCCAGAAATAGCTGCAAAAACTGATCCCAGGTAAATGAAGCCGAACCAGCTGGTCTGGTCAGCGCATAATCCCGCCACCATCTCTTGGTAGAACCGGTCATTTGGAACACTACAAAGTCGACCCCATTGGTCTCAACAATACCCATATTGTGCAATACCTCATGGAAACGGTCCAAGTAATCATGTGGGTACTCAGAAGATGCACAACTGAAGTGAATAGGGAAGAGTTTTGTGATACTTGTCCAATCTTATCAATACTTGTCCAATCTATCACGGGACTCTCCCCGGTCTGTGAAGCAATAATCGATTGAACTACCCCAGTTGGTTGGACTATTGAAGTCTGGTATGTGGGAGCCAACTACTCCGAAGTGTGATTAGATGGAGTCTATGCTCCTCCCCCAGCCTGAGAGACGGCTGGTGCCACCGGATATGCACCAGTCTATGCCACACTCTCCATGAGGCACACTAAATAGACTAGAGCGTCCTGAAGTATGGGAGTGGCTATAAATCCCTCCGGAACCTGAGCGGGTCTGACTGGTGGAGTCTGAGCTGGGATCTTCTCCTCATGATCAATCTGAGACTCAACTGTGTGTGGTGCTGCTCGAGCTCTAGACTGAGCTCTGCCTCTAGTTGGCCTTTGGCTTGACCTCGGCCTTGGCCTCTACCCCTAGTAGTGGCTGCAACAGGGGGCTTCGGCTCCTGTTCGGCTGTAGATATTGTGCATGTTCTCACCATTTGGGAGAGAGCAAAAATGGAATGATTCAAACATTAATGATAGAATGAAATCGCACGATAGGGGAAAAAAGAAGTGAAATCTTTCTAGAACTCCATAGCCTCAAGAAAATAAGTACAGATGTCTCCATACTGATCCTCCAGACTCTACTAGGCTTGCTCATGACCCGTGAGACCTAAGCAATCTACTGCTCTAATACCAACTTGTCACGATCCGAAATCCCAACCTCGGTGTCGTGATGGCCCCTAATATCCACTTGCTAGGAAAACTGACGTAAAATAAGAAATTAACAAATATTAACAGTTAAACACACAATAGTGATATTCAATGAGAAATAAATTCCAAATCTAACAAAGTGCTTATATAAACCACGTGATAATAACTACTCCCAGAAATCCGGAGTCACGAGTACACGAGCAACTAGAAGTCTATAAACATAGTCTGAAATAAATACGACTGTTGGAAAGAGATAAACAGTAAAAGTAGGAAATGGAAGGGAACTTCAAGGTCTGCGAACGCCAGCAGAACTACCTCGAGTCTCCATATGAAAGTGATCCGAGCCGACACACCTCAAGCACTGCTGGAACCAATACAAGTATCTACCCAAGAAGTGTATAAATGTACTATCAGTACAACCGACCCAATGTACTTCGTAAATGTTGAGCCTAACCTCGACGAGGTAGTGACGAGGCTTTGACAAGACACCTACATAAATAAACCTATACAAGTGTATATAGAGCAGTAAAATAAAGAATGATAAAATACTAATTGGGAAGGGACATGCGAAAGAGGAAAATATCATATAAACGGCAAGCACGAAGTCACGAAATAAAATCTTTCGAATTTAACAACAAAATAATCAAGTAAATCACCAAAACCAAAAATCAAACAAAGCAGGAAATAATTTCACTTCAAATATGGTGCCATGATATCAAACTTTAATTTCCAAATTTTTCAACATCTTTAAAATAAACAATAAATACGAAACGAATAATTAAAAAAGTAATAATCTAACCTAAGCATGGATAACATAATTAACGAAACAATATAATACAAAGAAACAATTTCGACCCGCATGTTTAAACCCAATGACAACGCATAGGTACTCGTAACCTTACATATACGTAGTCCCTATACATAAACACGTATCAAATAGACCAACAATTCATAATCCTTTAAGTCAAGGTTAACCACGACACTTACCTCACTCTGCAATCAAACAATGCTCAACCCTGACTTTTCCTCTAGAATTAGCCTCCAAACCAATCAAATCTAACCAAATATAGTTCGAATAATTCAAAATAAGCTTTAGAAACTACCCATGAGTGAAAAGGATTCAATCTTTAATGATTTTGGAAAAAGTCAACAAAAGTCAACCCCGACCTTGCTTGGTCAAAACCTGAGATTCAGACCATTCACCCACTAGCCCGGTTATGTGATTAGTTTCGAAAGTCGATCTCAATTTGAGGTCTATATCTCAATTTCTCAAAATTTCCAATTTCTATCTAAATCCCTAATTTCTACCATGAAAAAGCATAGCTTAAAGGTTAAAATCAATGGGTGTTTATGGAGATGTAAGGAAACAAGTCAAAATCTACTAACCTATGAAGTTGAGATGAAAAACCTCTTCAAAATCGCCTCTAGGCCGAGCTCAAACTTGAAAATGGTGAGTGTCGCGCACCGTTTTCTCGCGAAAACGGGTTTGGACATGTGACAACTCTTCTAAATATGGGTGTTAAAAGAGAAGAGTCACCACCTAACGATTTTGAGGTGCGTTAGGGAACCTATTTGCAAGTAACTCTGTTTGACTAGTCCGTGTCACCAAAGATCGGGTAAAGGGCTTACCTCAAAGACAAGGTGTTAGGCACTCTTCGAGGTCCACAACTGTGGGTCTGGGCTAAACCTTAATCTATGTGGATTATGTGATTAAACTACGCGAGCAGATAAGTAAGGAAATATATGAAATTTGAAAGTCCTATGCATAAACCGATGTAAGCAAAAATATCATTAAACTATATGAATAACTGATGTAAGTTTTAAAGATCATAAAGAATACAACTGCGTAATGACTAAATCATTTAGCAAACATACAAGGAAATGGAGGGATCCTAAGTTTTTTAGCCTAAAGAATAACCCCGTGCAGCATAAATAATATTTCGCAACTCCCTTTAGTAGGAGTTGCTCATATTATTCAGCGGGCACAGACTATCATCTCCTGATCGATTACTATGTTGAAGTTGTTTACTTAAAGGCGCTCTAATTCAATTCTAAGTCGTGTCATATGCGTGCACTACTCGTTCCATGCCTATGGTCCAGGAGGCTTTGGACCTACTATCTTGGTTGTTCTAGACTTTACTTAGGCTACTCAAAATGATAAAACTAGTCGCACATTCAAAACAAGTAGGACACTCGTGTTCGCAAAAGGGTAAGCCTCCCTCTACTTCAAGTTCGTGAGTATTCCCTCTTGTTCGCGAAGAATAATTTCCGCCCCAGCCCAGATTCCCCTTCGCGATCGCGAAGCACATTGCACCAGACACTGGCAACAGTAAAAAAACCCAGATTTTGCTAAGTTCAAATGGTCCGTAGCATCTTGAAAACTCACCCGAGTCCCTCAGGCTCCAAACCAAACATGCACACAAGTGTAATAACATCATTTGAACTCGCTCGCATGATCAAAACCCCAAAATAACACCTAGAACCACGAATCAGATATCAAAATGCATGAAATTTTCAAAGAAACTCAATAACTTTCAAATTAACAACCGAGCGTTTGAATCCTATCAAACCAACTCTGTTTTGTACCAAATTTTGCAGATAAGTTATAAATAGTAAAATAAACCTTACCATGTCCCGGAACCGAAAATCAAATCCGGTAGCTATAAAGTCAATCTACGGTCAAACTTCGAAAATCATTAAACCATCAAATTACTAGTTTTCAACAAATCACGTCAAATCAAGTTTGGGACTTTCGAATTCAGTTTTAAGCATACGCTCAAGTCCAAAATCACAATAAGGACCCACCGGGATCGTCAAAATAATGATCCGTAGTCGTTTACACAAAATATTGGCCTTAGCCAACTCAAATTATTTTCTTTAATTTTTCACATAAAACCTTTCCAGAAAAAGACACAAACTGTACATGTTAAACGAGAAACACTAAAAGGAGCTAATTGAGATCTCGAAACACGAAAATAAGGACTAGAACTCAAAATGACCTATCGGGTCTATCACATTTATATATTAACACTGAAGTTTGATCTATGTGTGATCTTTCAATAGTTTTTTAGCTTTGTGCAAACACAATTCAACAAGATTGTAAAGGTCATCAGAAGAGAAAATGGCACAGATTTTGGGAGAAATTATTGAACGATTTGGCTGAAATCGTTATGAGAGAGACAAATTTTTTTTTGCCATTTTCAAAAAGGATAAAGGAGAAGTGTGGACTGATTTAGCTATCTAATGCTTATAAATAAAGAAACGTTAATACTAGCCAATTAGTAGGTCGAGTTATAGATGCGCCAAAGGGTAATTGACAGGAATGACACTCTCGCAAGAGGCTGGTCTTAGTCGAATGTCCCAAAAGTTAATGGTATTTAAAAAAGCCCCTGGATCTGCATTCAATTATTGTTCTTCAATGTTTCTCTAACGGATTTGTTGTGTTTATGCTATGTTTACTCTATATTTTTTTGTTAATTTATTCATCAAAGTCTATCAAGTTGACAAAATTTTTCTTTTCATGTATTTCTCTGTCGGATTGGTAGAGTTTATGCTATATTTACTCTATTTATTTGTTAATTTATTTCGAAGTCTACCCTATTGGCATAGTTATTTTGTGTTACTCTAACAAAGTATTCTTCGAATTTACAACTTTATTTTCGATCGAACCACCTCAAATCTGCTCCTAATGTTGCCAAATTTGAAACAAAACTTTCAAATACCAACACAAACAATCACCAATTCAGTCAAATAATACCAAATTAAAAAGATTCACTTTGTCTTCTCCAACACTTTTTAAGGTCCAACAATGGAGTTTTGAATTTTTTTTGCGGTAAATCACTAAATCGATGCTTGAACTAAAAATTTAACCATAAATTATCAAAATTCAGAAGATTTTAACGACAGCTAATCATTAACCTTCTACTTTCCACCACCAAACAAGAGTTTCAAGCTTTAAATATTGAAGAACTATGGCGATCAAGTAAAAAACAAGGGCATTTGGCTCATACCGTAAAAACAAAGACATTCCGTCAAGACCAACCCCATTAAAGAATATGCCGTACAATATTTTGCGCGCCAAATTCCCCTATTTTAATTTAGGTTAGGCCCAATAGTAGTTTGCATATTGAGACAATTTAGGTCAAGGGTAAAGGACATAAATGCCACCAAAAAAGAAAAATAATGACCTGTGATGCTCTCAAATTGTCAAATTACCCGCACTGCTCTAAAAAAATAGAGGTACCCTCCCCCTCCCCCCCCC